>BQKZ01002380.1:30141-56156 GCA_036244855.1 Temnopleurus reevesii
AAAAGAAAAAAAAAAGATGTTTATTTTGTTCAATCTCTCTGTCCTTCGATTTCACAATGCCTTATTTGTTCAAATAGTGACCAGTTTGTACCACATTAATTCAATTGCTCCTGATTGCAGGATATAAATTACATATTCAAGATCACAATAAAATCTCATTTTAAGGGCTTTAGTAACAAAAAAAAAAAAAAAATGTTTAGATGTTGAACATGTCTGCTGAATGACATCAAGCTCCTTTATTTTGTCTGCTAGAGCCATTGTGAAAACTCATATTGGGAGTTGTTTACTTTATCCAGCTTCTTTATGTTTATTTCATGGTGATTATATCTAACATATGGAAAGATGGGAATCTGTGGTAGCCAATTTGAAGCATTTAGCCATGTGTGGTGTAAGTGCAAATAGATAAAGACAAATACAAGGAATATGATAGGCATACATTCAAACTCTAACCCAGAAGGAATGCGACTATATTCCCAATCTATATGATAATCATTACTTTGCTGGCCTTGATAAGAGATATTAGACTGTTTAGGGATTATGTTCAAAGCAAGTGTGATTTTATTCTACAAACATGTCTTTGATGGCATCTGGTCATTAAAAAGAAATACTTGCTCTGCAAACTATCACTTTGAACATGAAAGACAAAATAACTACCTCAAGCTTTTACAATGGCCGTAGCAGACTAGAGAAACTTCATCCCATATTATTATGCCAAAGTATAGACCAGGGTTGTGTTTCATACAACTGTTTGTAGATTTACGCATGGTGGTATGAACAAATGATGACCCTTTCTCAGATGTGATTCAGCAACATGGGTTACCATAATGTGAACAATTTTCTGTTTTAAGCTCTTCTTATCCTTCTGCACCACAGAATAGTCTAACTAGATAGAAGGTGCATTACAAATGCAGTATTATTTTTTATAGGTATTGTTATTTTAATAATCATTGAGTGCAGGAAAAGGTCACCAGTTGTTCATAGAGTCGTCCCTAGCTACTACCAACTGTATGAAGCACAACCAAGGTGTCGCAGATGTTTGTTGAATAGCAGGAAAGATACTTCCCTCTGCAAATGAAATTGTGATGAAGATCTTGAATGGCAAATGGTATAGATGAGCAAACTAGAAGAAAACATTACCAAACAACACAATGTTATGGGATATACATGTCTGTTTAATTAAACAGACATTGCTTTTGCATTGCTGCCTTTAACAAAGTGTGACAGTATTATTTCAAACTGTACGAGTAACGACCTCAAAGCGTTTATTAAAAGGCACCCATAAGAAGAGATTTTACAGACACAGAATCTTGTTAAGTTTTGCATTTTACAAAACTGAATTATTTATTTTGTAAACATCACTGTACAAAATGAATGAATAAATATATGATTTTAATATATTCAATCTTTATTTGTCAGTGGGTGTTTGTCATAATGTGCTGGTAACAAATATTGATTATTTATGTGATGATACAGGTTTATTCAAATCTGAATTTTCATATGCCATTTTGAACAATAATATGTGGGGGCAACTTCTTTCATTCAACATAACAAATGACTTCATGGGCTCATAACTCTTGAAATTAGCAGGTGGCAATTTTCTCAGTCATGGGCCCATGCAATATTTGTTGTGCAGATTTCTGTGTATGCGTCTGGTATTGTAACTAAACTATTGAAAATGGAAGTTATAAAGTTACCAATTTATATGGATAGGAGAGATTTTACTCTGCCATAAGTTGCCCATCTAAGGATTGTCGGCAGGTGTTATAATTCTTTCCTGTAATTCCTTGCAAATAGGAATAAAAATTGAATACCTGCCAACCAAAATAGGACCTCATTCACTTGACAAGGTGGTATTAAAATGACCATATGTCAGTGAACAATTACAAACATAATACAGTCCAATCTCGTTATAAAAAGCACTGATATAACTAGATCTCGTTATAACACGGTAGTTTTCGGGGTCTTATCTCTTTGTATTTTATTGTATTTTGGCCTTGATATAACAAGATTTTGATATAAAGAGATAATTTCTCTGGTCCAAAGGGCCGCATTATAATGAGGTTTGACTGTATTTTACTGCATTACACCTGTGTCTTGAGATATCTTTCTTATCAATTGGCATGGACTGTGGCTGTGATTTCCAAGAGATGTTCTGAATCTCTGTTAACCGGTGACAAAATATGACACAAAGTCGATTGATCTACATACATATGACTTCTGGGTTGTGTTTCAGAAAGCCGTTCGCAGAGCTATGCAACGCTGGTGACCCCCGTTTTACATGCTAATAGGCGGGTTTACTTATATATTCAAATTTATGTGCGTTAAACGTAGTTACGCGGTATTCCATAGGCCGGTTGATAACAATAAGACTACAATACTTGGAATCCAGTTTGCATACATTACTTGTTGCTATGTCGGGCAAGCCTCGGGCAAGCTTTCGGGTTGTCAAGAACAACCTTTGTGTTAGAGGTATGCATAAAATTTGCATCTATTAGTAAACCCGCCTATTCAGTGACAAAAAATTATCATTGGGTGTAGGAAGGACTCATCACGCAGAACCGGGAAGGGGTCTAAGGGGTCTTGCGAAGAGTCATGCATAGTTTCATGAAACACAACCTAGATGTCCAATTCCCTCGCCAATCCTCCCCAAGTTGACATAACAAGCTCTCATTACACAAGGTCATTTTTCAGGCCCAACTCTTTTCTAGTGTCTGTATTTTCGCCCTCATACAAACAAGTTTTCAATACGAAAAGGAAATTTTGCTGGTCCCAAGGACATTGTTGCAATCAAGTTAAATTGGATTGCATAAAGTTACTTTTTCCCCCAAGTCAAACTCTCCGTACGTGAAAACTCATCAAATCCTCTTCTCTTTTGTACTCTAGTTTTTCTTTAAATCAAGGCAGTTTCTTCAGTCCTAACATAATAGACTGCCAAAGTTGACAGCAGCTATAAACTACTTCTTTCATATCATGATAACATTATATGTAAACCGTTGAGAAAATCTTTTCTCGATCATCCCTTGGCTTTCCTTGGAAGTTTTGGTTTCACTGAAATTATGGGAAAAAACATGATTGCATCCATTCACGCTCTGCAACGTCACAGATAAGGTGAAAAAAACGGCCAAGAAGCCTTGTTCAGAGGAGAATGTAACTTGGCGAGCTATCCCATGTTGCCTTCTCTCCTTAAGCAAGGTGCCTTGGCAATTTTGGCGTCGATTTTTCACCTTACAAAAATAATGTAATGCAAGGTGCCTTCTTGGGGTCACTTTTAAGCTTCCATACCGAATGAAACCCGGCCCAATTCTCAGAGTGCTGCATGGCTTGAATCGAAACAGTAAATGGTGGAATTGAATCAGTAGCTTGAGTTTTACTATGTGTATAATCTAATGGTTGCGTCTGCTCCAGATGTAAGGATCCATGGTTGAGAAGGATGGAACTCGCAGGCAAGCACACCAAGACTGTTTGTGATCACATGACCTCGAAGAATCTTCACAGGTACGATCATGGGGTTCTGGAGTAGATCGCTGAAAGAAAAAAGAATAAGAGTGGAGGGTTGAACATGAATAAAATAGCAGATAATAAAGGAGTTAATGTCAAATTTTTAAAGTTTTAGTCATATCACTTGGGACTGTCCAACTTGAAATAATCTTATATTATGAAAATACAATGATCTACATTTACAATTAAATCTGATTTGAACTTTTTGCATAGTGTAAGTACAGTCAGGAAAAAAGTGTGTTTTTATTAGTTTTGTCTTGAAGTCAATGCAGTTGAATATGTTTCACTCTGAATCATATCAAAATATAATTTTATGAGATTTATAAGCCCGAAAGAAAGAGGAATAATATCCTCTTCTGGAATGTGATACATTTCAGTAATTTCACAGTATTGTAGCTTGCTATATGACAATGTTTGGCATATGATTGAGATATCATTTTCCAATACAAAATGGGCAACAAGACTCCAACATTACCACTGAGGAAAATCTTGCCATCTAAAAACTACAACAAGGTCCAATTAAATACAAAGGAGCTGGATCAGAAATGAATGTTTCAGTATTCTTTCATCAAGAAATTTGATTAACACTTACTTGTACACTTGTCCGTGGAAGATCATGACAGCGCCATCGTCTGAGGCAGATGCAAAGAGTGGGTATCGATTGTGATAGGCGACTTGACGAACAGCTTTTCTGTGATGCCGTAGTGTTTTGTATGGCTTGGTAGACAGATCCATATCAAACCAAGACACTTTGCAGTCATAGCTTCCTATGAGTAAATTGTCACCTAGAAAGGCAAAAAAAAATACCATGGTAAAATCTAGATAACCTGAAATTAGAGTGTAATTGGGGGAAAAACCCCTGAAGTATCACTTCATGTGAAATAAATAAATTTACCACCTTGATATAAGGAAATTTCTATTCAGCTGGTTACAAGTTGGTATATTAAAATAATTGATTGATTTTTCTCTTTTTGAGTATGAGTAATGGTAAAAAAAAAAGACAAAAAAAGCAATAACCAAGAACATCTGTGAATTTCATTTTCTTCAACAGTTCATAAGGAAATATACATATATGTGTGCAGCACAACAGTTTGAAATCTGATTTGAATCTTGCTTAATTTCCCAAAATGAGTTTAAATGGTTCATTTTCCAATAGTTGCTTGAGTAAAGATACTTCAATTTAGGTCAATGGTTCTTGACTAAAAATTACTAGATCTAGAAAAAGTTGACAAAAATACTTTGTTGCCCTAAAATTAGTTTTATACTAATGTCATAAATTATTTGACTAATACTGAATAAAGACTAATATCACACATAGTGACTTTGCAAAAATAGTGAACAACTTCATAATCAGCAAAATTTTCTTGTTACTAATCTGACATACAATGATTAGCCAAAGATAGTGACTAACATAAGACTTTGCTGCCAACACGAGCCAGTGGAAATTGGTAATAATCCTGATTCAAATTAGCAATCTTTCCATATTGTACATTAAAATGCACATTGCTTGTGTTGCCAAAATATGTTATCTTTCGCAAGTTTGACACAAAACTTCCCCAACTAATCTGAGGCCTAAATTAGCAATGATTACTAATAATTAGTAATAGTTGGCAGCTATGCAAAGAAAATGACTAATCAATGATTATGACCCACCAAAGATAGTGACCAATCAAAGAAAGTGACTAACCTGCAGGATGTATGGAGATACTTGAGACCCACTTAGCATTGGATAAAAGCTTCTTAGTCAGCTCCTGCTTCAGTAGATTATACACACGGATGTGACGCTGAGTCTGCAATGCAAACATATAAAGGCCATGAATAAATCACAAGAATTATCTCATTTCCTTGCAAATGACATAATCTGTCATTATAAACATATCTGGGTTGTGTTTCATAAAGCTTTTCTTAGTTCTATGCACGACTTTGCAAAGGACTGGTGACCGTTTCCAGCACACATTGATAACTTCTGGCACTGAATCGCGCTTGAGAAAGGGCCCCTAGTCATTGGCAGAGTTGTACGTACATCTACAAACAGTGTTATGAAACAAAACCCACGTGAAGAAAACATTCCATGACCAAGGGGAGTAGCAAAACACAGTTGAAACGACAGAATATCAATGCATGTGTCATGGAGTATTGGTGGACCTATTATGTTGGTTTCTACCAACCTTCCAATCAGGTATTGTTAAAGAAGAATGAATCCTAGAGGATAATATACACCTATAAGAAAGGTATCATATACCACTACTAATCAGACTGGATCAAGCTCTAAAATAAATTCAGAAAAGTGTAAATTTCCCGATATTTTAGAACAGGTCTTCGTCTGCTATCACATTACAAGGGGGCTGCCATTTTGTTCTGAACAGATATTTCGACGTGATCCATTGATATCATTTTGTATGGCAAGGGAAATATTAATTAAACTGTAAAATAGCTCAATCTTTGGCAAATAAAATACGTTACGTTGGAAAAAAATGCGTGATAGGTGTCCAATATTTTAGTACGACTTATAAAAAATAATTCAGTCTTCAATTCATCTGTTTATACTAAAGAAATGTGCTTTTAGTGGACTTGCCTGGCATAACAGCATTTCCTTTATTTAGCAAGCCTTCTAGGTATTGTATTCTATTGTTTAAATACAGGTGAAAACGTAGCGTTTTGCCAAAGACCCTATATAAATGCGAATGCATGGCTTTAAAAGGCCACCCTGTACCGCAGATTTTTGTTTTTGTTCTGGTCTTCATCTGATGGTATAACGCTATAGAAAGTGATATACAATGGTTTAAATAGCCAACCGATAATACAGATTCCTTTCTTTCATTTGTTTTGTTACAAGGAAACTTGGACTCTACTCCGCAAAAACGTCATTACTCCGCAAAAACGTCACGCCCATGCCAATAAAACACGATTCTAATGAACAAAACTTTCTTTTAAAAAATAAATCCAGACCAGTTTTAAGATATTGAAATATATGACCATATGTAAGGTATATTTTTATTCAAATTCTAAGCTTATATTTCGATCATAGACGTTCTACTCGGGGATAAAAAAATACTTTCTCGTACCAAATAACAAAATGGTAGCCCCCAGGGTATTGCTAGCAGACGAAATCTTGGCTCAGAAACTGAAAATTTATCTCCTTATGCTGTTTTTTCTTGTACAATAAAATATTCCATTAAATCGGTAAATATTATACCTACTGAAATAAGTAAATATACTTTTTGGGTTTCAATCCCCTTTAACTTTACATGGACAATTAAATCCATCATAAAAGCTGAAAAAGGAAATTTCTGCCAATCAGTTGCAAATTGACACATGCATTTTATTCTAGCAAACTCGTAAGAAGATGAGTTTGAATCAATGCAACTTGCTATCAATTGCAACTTTCTAGCAATATCCACTAACGAGGATAATCTGAAGAGGTTTCAATGCTCATCATTTCAACTTCTATACTTTTAAATCCACCATCCCAAACATGCTACTCAAGTTATATTGGGGATACCCCTGCATGTGAATGATTCTTTAATAAAAATCTTGAATGCACCAGATAACTTTTAACACTATTCTAACAGGGGCTATTTCAGACTGAGTAGGGGCTATTTCAGACTGAATAGGGTGTTCAATTTTCCCCCTTCAGATCTCATCCGCGGATTGTGCAATCGCTGGGAATGGCGGATGAGACCACATTTACAATTTTTTAAAAATACTTTATTGTATAATTTGCTTAACACAATATAATGCATATGAACAGAATGGTGATTTCTTATGTCTATGAAGTTTAAATGAGTAAACTTCCTAAATTTCCAATATGGTTAAGGTTAGGAATGCACCCCCATCCAGTGTGATAGTATCAATATCTTACCGCTACAAAGAAGAAAGGTCTGACAGGATGGAAGGCAACACACTGTACCAGTCCTTTGTTCTTCCTGAATGGAGTTTGTGATCTCCTCTTAGAGAGCTGGTGGATGAGAACTGATGAGTTTCCTCCATCAGGGATCACTGCAGCAAAGTAATCTCCTTTACCATGCCATTTCACCTGCTTCACACCCTGTGAGAGATATTCAATGAAACAAAAATTTAAAGCTTTTTCTGTTACCACTATAAAAGATAAAATGCAAACTTTCAGTTTTTAATAACAATATACAGTTGTTGTAAGAATATTGGGATTGACTACAAATTGTTGTTGAGTTGCTATGATAAACCATCGAAATATGGACAGCATTCAAAGTGGTCATTCCGATGGTGCGCGAGACTTTCTATGGCTAATGTAATTTTAGATGACCTTGACCTTTATCCAATATCACAAAACATAACATTCTGTTATGAAAGTAAAGAGCACTTGTCATTCATAATGCCTTAGCATTCAATTCGCAGTTGATTTATAATTGACTACATCATCCCAAAACTGATGTACATTAATATGGTCAGAAAATTTCTTCAAATACAATATAATACTGAGAGTGTACTGTAATTTGAAAATTTGAAAATGAAGGAGCCTATTCTTTGTAAAAGGTCGGTGAGCAAAATGAACAAGCTAAGCCTCTCCTCCTTTGCTTTCTCCACTCTCTCTCCACTCCATCTTCACCTCTTTGTTTATTCTCTCATCCTCATTTTCCGCTTTCTCTACCTGTAGTGTGGAGATGCAGTGTAGTGGTTCTGACTCTCACCTTTCAACCCGAGGGTCCCATGGCGTTAATTTCCTTCAGCAAGAAATTTATCCACATTGTGCTGCACTAAACCCAGGTGAGGTGAATGGGTACCAGTAGGAAGAAATTCCTTATTGCAGTGAGCACCAAATGGTAGCCAAGCTATTTCTGTGTAATAATGCATAGAGCGCTTAGAAACACTTCTTATTAAGCGCTATATAAATGTTGTGTATTACTATTCCTTCTGCTCTTACCTTGAAATGTTTGAGCTGGAGCCTGAACCCCTGTTCTTTCTTCTCCTCATCCTCGACAACGATCCACTCAACAAGAGGAGACGTCTTGAGCTCCTCCGGTCTCTCGTATCCTTCAATCAACCGATCCGTTCCTGATGCAACCATCTTATCCCCAAGATGAGGGTTGATGATGTAGACATTCTTCTCAGCACACACTGCAACCAGACAGACGGCTTGGTTGGGGCACCACGCTACGTTGAGTACTGTATCAGAGAGCTCAATAGTCTTCATGCAGCGCCCTGTTGAGACCTCCCAGAACCGGACAGTCTTATCGTCTGAACCTGGAATGTTATCAAACAATATATATAACTATCATTTTGAATTGATATACAATAAGAATAATAATAAAAATAAAATTGCGGATTTATATAGTGCCTTTTCGGTCAGTTTTTGACTGGTCAAAGCGCTTCCGATATTATTACTCGGTCACTGGATGGAAATTCAGGCCTTAGCATCTAGGCAGCCAAATAGGCGCTCACATCATATCAGATAATGTGCTGCTGTCTCCTATCGGTCCCAAGCACACATACAAAATATATTTCTATCATTTGAATATGCAAAATAATCAAACTTATAAGAATACCTGCCATCCATTACTAAAGCCTTTCTCTATAAGGGGGAGGGGGGTGGGTAGCAGAATCCATGGATGCTAGTACTAAATTTCACTATTTTTTTTTAGAAATGATACCTCTGACAATGTTCACTTTATACCGGTATTATCGATTCATACATTTTTGTTACATAAGGTCCTGTAAATTTGTGCACGTTAAACATAGATCATTGTCCTGACAGATCTACATTGGGTGACTTCAAGTACTGTGTTGAATGCTGGTGTTGGTATTGCAGCAAAAGCAACACCAGCCTCAACACCAAACTTGAAGTCTGTCGGTGTTTGGGGTAGACCTCGCAAGATTCTGACGTATTTCCGGTCATTTCTGTATCACTTCTGTAAACTGACAACGGTGTTGGAGCTCGGTTTACGGACCTGTTTTGCTCTCTCAACACCAACACCAACACCGAACATCGTACTTGAAGTTACCCATTGGGCGAATTAGAATAAGTGAAGAGACTTGGAAATTGGTTAGGTTTTCAGTAAGGTCTTCATTTTCGGTAAGGAATAAAAATGGAAATAGTTCCTAACCTAAACAACCGACTGTCTAGATGGATCTGCGCTAATTGACTGATCTTACTTAATAATAATAATAATAATACACAACATTTATATAGCGCTTACTACGAAGTGTTTCTAAGCACTCTGTGCATTATTACCTGGCTATAGCATGGCTACCATTCGGCGCTCACTGCATTCAAGGAATTTCTTCCTACCGGTACCCATTCACCTCACCTGGGTTGAGTGCAGCACAATGTGGATAAATTTCTTGCTGAAGGAAATTGACGCCATGGGTAGGATTCGAACCTACGACCCTCGTGTTGAAAGGCNCTTGGAAATTGGTTAGGTTTTCAGTAAGGTCTACATTTCCGGTAAGGAATAAAATGGGAAATAGTTCCTACACTAAACAAACGACTGTCTAGATGGATCTGCGCTAATTGACTGATCTTACTTATTAATAATAATAATACACAACATTTATATAGCGCTTAATACGAAGTGTTTCTAAGCGCTCTGTGCATTATTACCCGGCTATAGCATGGCTACCATTCAGCGCTCACTGCATTCAAGGAATTTCTTCCTACCGGTACCCATTCACCTCACCTGGGTTGAGTGCAGCACAATGTGGATAAATTTCTTGCCGAAGGAAATTGACGCCATGGGTAGGATTCGAACCTACGATCCTCGTGTTGAAAGGCGACAGTCAGAACCACTACACCACGACACCTCCTATGACCTTTACACACAATGGCTTGATTGGTCAAGAATGGCTAGTGTACATGGCTGGCATTAGGGCTAGGTGTAAAAATAAAAACATTAATTATTACTCACCTGAAACAAACCATTGTCCCGATGGGTCAGCACTGATTGATCTGACCAAGCTCTTGTGACCTTCATACACAATGGCCTGAGTGGTTGGGAATGGCTGAAGATCCTTGGGTCGAGGTAGCTTGGGCAGAAGTTCTTCTGGCTCTACTTGAACCTTTATGTTATTGGTGAAAACATGATGATGAATAAAAAAAACTCATTTCCAGGCATCTACTTGATAACAAACAGGATGACAAAACAAATATATAAATTTGAATCGAACAAAGAAAATGGTTTACTTGTTGGGATTTATGAAACAAATAGTCAATATTAGACCAAAATTATGCTGCAAACAAATAATATTTGTTTGCAGAATAATATTATGAAGAAATCATTGAATAAAACAGCAAATATATTACTCAATAGCATGTGGTTGGTGAAAATTGCTCACAAAGAGATTGCTATGATGAATAAAATTCACATGGATATCTGATTATTATTATACAGACTTTGAATGAGGCATAAATCGCTTAAAGCAGACTAGTTTAAAGCTGATAAGTTTAAAGACCTCTCCAAGCAACACTCTTTGGAGGCTGTAGTCTCTCTTTGTGACTTACCCTCATTCTTCTTTGCCTTGGACAGAGATAGAGATCCAAACATCGTTCAAATCTATCTTGGATGAAGCGAGGATAGTAAGGCACTTTGCGAAGGCAGTCATATTTCTTGGGAACAAAGTCACTCTTCCTCTCATCAGCGTCTTGCTCATTCCAGGCAAGAACCTGGGGAGAAATTTAATGAAATCAAAATTCACAAACTTAAACAAAAAAAATGTAAAAAAGTTGAGGAACAATACTCAAGCTTCATATTCTTCAGAGACTTGGCAGACATTCAGCTAGCCATGTCGAGAAAATGCAAATTTATTCTGAGTGATATAGTTGGCTCTTCCTCTGGTGAATCTGGGAGATGTACATACATAAATCTGAAACTCCACAAAGGGAATTCAGTCCTCTATTAGGAGGGTGTTGCAATAATGTTGTAGTTGAGCAATACTGCCTAATCAAAACAATTGTAGAATAGTCATCTCAATAAATGAGCAGACAGATTTGCAGTTGATTTGCAATACATCATAACTTTCTATCAAACCTGTAAGATAAATCTCACCGCAATATAGAGTGATTCATGAAGTTTCTTCAAAATAGTGAATAAATCCTTTCTTGTAAGTATTAAATAAATAATTTCTTGAGAATCAGATTACAAGCACACAGAACTCCCAACCTTATAGACTGAAAAAGAGGGATGATTTTGCTAAAAAAAGAGGGAAGAATGATTCCCATAGGAAAGTGTAGTACAATTATCATGAAAAAACATAATATGCAATGAAAACATGACTTCAGAATGAAGAAAAATCATATTTATCCCTCCAAATTCATAATGGTTGGGAGGTCTGAGCACACCAAAGAACATGGTCCAATCTTCTTAAACCCAGTGGAAATCAAATTTTTGTGCACTTGTGCATGAACCAAAAAAGTATCTTGTATTTTGTTAAAGACATTGGTAACTCATAAAACACCAGTGAAATGTGGTCTTTTCATGATAAAGTGAAAATATAGAAAGCTTAATACCTCTTCTTCAGTTGGGAGATACTCTGGGAGAGGGTTGTAGGACTCTTCATGACCGGGTAGCTTCATCTTTGGAGCTGCTATGTGTGCGTGATGTCTCTTTGTCCACTGCTCATCATCTTTACCCCAAAGATCATAGAACTTTGGTCCTCGTTTCTCCTCCTCCTCTTTCCTCTTCCTCTCTGCTTCAAGCTCACTCGGTAACTTCATCCAGCCCATCTTCATGGCATGCACCAGCTTGCTCACCTACAAGAATGAAATAAGAAAGTCTTAAAAATTCAATCACAGACATGCCATAGATACCAAAAACATTTTAGAACTTCAGTCCTTGCTTCTCTTAGGGTTTTTTTCAAAATCAACTGCAAATCAATTGCAACTTGGCAAATTGTAACGCGCATTTTCATTCGCGCATGACATGCGCATTTAACAAGACGCGCATGAAACATTGATTTTGATTGGCGCATTCCAATCAACTGCAACTTGCGATCAATTGCAACTTTTGAACAATGCCCCGTATGTCCTCCTTTCTCTTCCTCTCTGCTTCAGGCTCAAATGTTGCCTTTATCCAACCAATCATCATAGCATGCACTAGCTTGCTGACAAACATTATTTTCCAGTAGATTTAAATCACAGACATGCCAACCGGAAATCATATTCTTTACATTGTCTTATCTCTTTCCCCTTAAATTTAATTTAAATGTGAGTTCTAAGATCCAATAAAAAATCTTACATTTGTCCCCTCAGAAAGAAATTAATTGTAGGCTGATATAAAAGATAAGATCTCTGCACAATCACAAAGTATGGTGGTGTATTCACTTGATTTCCAACATAAAAGTTTACTAATGTATTCAAGAAAAGAGGCATACCTTGTCTTTTTCTGTGAGAGATGGAATAAAGCTGCGTTTGTGAGCAGGTCTTCTCGTCACTGGATGAATCATCTTCTCATAGGTGAAATGATCAATGTACGGCTCATAGGGGTCAAAGGTCGTCTCGGGAAAGAATCCTTGCTGAATTCTTTGAATGGTCAGCAGCTGTTCTTCACTCAAAACCACATCCTTACCAAGCTTCTTGTCGAAGACTGTCTTCCTACATTAAAAATATAAAAGGAAACATCATTAAACGTTTATGAATTACACTGGATTAAGACAAGAAGGATAAAAAACACTATATAAACAAATGGATGAGAATATCTCAGTACCATGAAACATGATTCATGTGTCTGCTGTTATATTATTAAACTAATATTTGTGCTCTAAAATAGATAAACCATCCTACACAAAATCCAAGCTTTATGGAAATTATATGAAAGGCACAATAATTATTTCTATCACCGGCAAAAGGTACTCCTATCAAGCCTCAGTTACGGTGGCAGTGCATTGTGGGACATTGGACAGTATAGGTCCCCATAGACTGGCTGACCAGTGCACTCTTGTTCGAGTTATTTTTGTTTTAATAGTAAAGAAGAAGAAAAATGGGCCATTACTACAAAGCAGCATTGTGCTGATTGCATGATTGTTAATGGAAAATATCAAAGATTTGATATGGGTACAAAAAAGAACAAAAAGCATTGTGTACGTTAGCCCAGATATGGTATGAGAGAGTCCTGAAAGAGGCAAAATAATGCCTCCAGCACCACCTTACGGTGGCGGAGGCATAAAAATAGAGCCATCTCTGTTTTTTTTTTTGCATATTGGCGAAAGTTTTTCAGTTCATTACTCCTAAAACAGAAATCAGAAGGTGATCAGGTGGGAATTACTGGCCAAGAAAGGAGGGAGAGTACAATGAAAAAAAATAATCAGGAGGCATGATGAGGAAAAGGAAATAAATTGAAAACGTACCAATAATCAGGATTATCCATCTTGTTAAGGAATTCATCCAGTTTATCCCTGCCTTCAGGTTTCACAATCCTTTGACCTTTGACATCGTACCCAAGATGTTTGTAGCCTTCATACCATTCCATTGGTATGTTCCCCACTGTGTTCCTTATATCCTGCAACAAAATACATATGAATCACACATCAGTTTTCTTGGTAAAGGAAATGTGCATGAATTGCATATACAGTCAAACCTGTCTAGATAAAGACCATCCAAGGAAGACAGAAAATGTTGTATTTAAGAGCAGGTGGTCTATAATATGGACAGGTTCATTTACACGAGAATTGCTTTCTGGTGAGTCAAGTATTGTGCAGGTGGACAGGTGGTTGCTAAAGCAGGATTGACTGAACATGTACATTACACAAAAAAGTTATTGAATGTATTAAATTACCATTATTAGATTTGTATATAACTCGTTTGATATTTCTGAAAAAAATTGATTTGAAAGTTCCTTGCATGCTATAAAACACACTGTAATGATTTTCACACATGCTTGATTTCAGTTGTTGCATGAGGTCTCTCGCTCCACTACACATCCTGAAAAGTGACTTCACAGTAAAGTTACACAATTACAAAGTAAAAATTGAAGAGAGTTGATCAGTTGTCTCATGATATGCCAACATAAAACGTATGTAGAATGATGTTTCCACTGCTGTGTACTGCTAGCCTTCATCTTTCAAACCATCATTACAGAGTGATCACTAACTTTGTTTGAGTGGTGTAAATAAACATAAATCACGTGGGAACATAAAACATTTGTCTATCTACCATTCATTTTATAATACATTTATCCCTTTATCATTACTTTATGACTCTCACCTCTTCATCAGAAGAATCAAACTCATATTCATCTACCGGTACTTGTGCTGGTTTGTTGTCAAGGGATTCGTGGGCATCATCAGGTCTTGAGGAAACATTCTCTGGCTCTGATCTCTGGAGCGGGATCTTCTTCTGTGGTTTACTTTTCATCAATTGCTTGCCTTTCTTCTGTGGTGCCTTTTTTTTTTGGAAAAAGTGATAAATATTACTTTACACTGTGGACTACCAATTCATGTTTTTGTAATATTCAAAATAATAATAACAGCACAGTGCTTTTATAGTGCATATACCTGCAATTGCGACTCTATGCTCTTAAAGGTAGAAAACTACATTTGCACATATTACGATTATGCTTACAACTTGTTGTGTACCTCCGATATGCCGAAATAAAAACCTCTATGAAGTATTTTGGTCGAATGTAGTCCAGGATATTCAATTCAAATAAAAATCTATTCTATCATAATTCATCTTGACACCAACGGTATCGCGATACTCCTAGTGTATTACGGTACCACACACACAAAAAAGACATTGTAAGAGCACATACAGTGCGTACTTTAATACACTGCCACACCATGCGGAATACCCACTGAGAGAGACCCTTGCGCTATTGGTCAACAGCTGTTTTGAATTTTGAAGGCATGGTCCATTAATTTGAGGCCCGAATAGAAGAATTATTATTGGAATAACTATAAATGTGCTTATCATGACCAATCTTTGTGCTTAATTGGTTGGTGATAAGTTCTAACATTTAGTACTCTTCAACTTAACACAACAATCTTGGAAAGTCAAATTTTAGGCTGCAAAAGAAGTATTCTACCTTTAAAAAGTTTATATGTAGGAAATGAAAGATGGCATTCCATAAGGACATACTCATTTTAAGTGCACTTTGAACATATAGGATTTTTTTCTTTTAATGATCCATCTAAAGAACAAAATATAATCAGAATTGGATAAGGCGATCTAAAATAGCTCTGCATGTTTATGATATCCATAAACAATTGAATAAACTTTGAGTTCACTTGAAAAAGAGGGTTTGGATGATATTCAGATAAATGCAACATTCAGAAAAGTTTAGCCCACGAACAATTCATCACGATCTTATGTCAAATGCAAGAGTCGCATTCTAATGATGAAGCTACCCTCTTTAATTAAAACTAATAAATAAATAAATAAATAAATAAATAAAAAAAATTTCTACTTTAATCTAAGCATAAGCTATCCATCAACATAAAAAGTATGCTTGAATTGATGCTCTTACCGAAGGTTCATCTTTGCTTTCTTCATCATCTGCATCTTCGCTTGTTTCATCTTCTTCTTCTGACATCTCTGAGAGGGACCCATCTTCCTCTTCACTTTCATCACTTGAATTCANCCAACCCCGGGCCATGCCACCGGAAAAGAAACTTTTTTTTCTTTCAAGTTTTAAAGGAGAACTAACCTTAGATGATAATATACACCTATAAGAAAGGTGTCATATATCTCTTCTAATTGGACTGGATCAAAATCTGCAATGTTTTCAGAAAACCGTGAATTTCCCGATATTTTAGAACAGGTTTTCGTCTGCTATAATATTACAAGGGGGCTGCCATTTTGTTCAGAACAGATATTGCGACGTGATCCATTGATAGATCTTCCTAAATGGCAAGGGAAATATTCATGAAACGTTAAAATAGTTCAATCTTTGGCGAATAAATTATGTTATGTTGGAAAAATGCGTGATAGCTGTCCAATATTTTAGTAAGACTTATAATACACAATTCAGTTTTCAAACCATCCGTTTATACTAAAGAAATTTGCTTTTAGTGGGCTTGCCTGGCATAGCAGAATTTCCTTTATTCAGCAAGCCTTCCATGTATTGTATTCTATTGTTTGAATACAGGTGAAAACGTAGTGTTTTGCCAAAGGCCTTATATAAACACGAATCTATGAATTTAAAAAGCCAACCTGTACTACAGATTCTTCTTTTTGTTTTGGTCTTCATCTGATTGTATAACGCTATGGAAAGTCACATATAATGGTTGAAATAGCCAACCGATAATACAGATTCCTTTCTTTCATTTGCTTTGTAATGATGAAGCTTCATGGTGTACACCATATCATACGTCATTAGTCCATGTTGTACGTCATGTATATGCTAAGAAAAAAGGAATTTCAATGCACAAAAATGACTTTTTACAGACTAATGGATCAATGTTAAATAATAAAATATATGTCCACATACGTATCACATTTTTTCTCAAATTTTGAATTATGTTATTACCGATCAAGAAAGCTTTGATTTGGGAACAAAAATACTTTTTCATACTTTCTCGTACCAAAAAGAAACTGGCAGCCCCCAGCTAATGTTAGCAGACGATAACTTGGCTCAGATGATGGTGATTTAACTCTAAATCTTATACTTTTATATTAAATAGCATATTCGAATCATTAGATACATATTTTACTTTTTAAAATAAGCCGATTTATTATTTGAGTGCAGTTTCCCTTTAAGCAATTGTTGAGACCAAATTTGTGACAACTGGATATCGTTACTGGTGTGTGAAAGTCACCTCGCTAAAGGTAGAATTATATAGAGCTAAATTAGAGCCTGTTTCTCCATTGTAACTTGAAAGCAAACGATGAATATTTTCCCCACATTTTCTGTGCAATATCAAATCAAAGTACGTNTTTCTTCATCATCTGCATCTTCGCTTGTTTCATCTTCTTCTTCTGACATCTCTGAGAGGGACCCATCTTCATCTTCACTTTCATCACTTGAATTCAAGTCTGTACAAAGAGAGCAGTTAGTAAAACACAATTAACTGAGAGATGTATGACAAAGTAGTTGGGTATTCTTATTTTCTTAGAGGGTTAATATATAATTCCAAAGAGATAAAGTCAATTTCATCAATCAGTCATAGGTTATTATTTTGCAATCTTTTTGGGGACATTTTCCTCATGCAAAATGACAAACCACACGAGGTAAAAATAGAACCCCAGTAAATTTTACCACACTTTACAATTTTACTGTAATGGGTTGCTACAATGAAGCTCTGTGAAAAAAAAAACTTTTAGGAGTTTCAAAGTGGATCTCTATACATAAATGTTAAAAATACTAGCATAGGGCAGCTATGTAGTGATATTTACAAATTTAGTAAAAATATTCACTTTGTACAGTCTCCTCCCTCTAAAAGTCCTAACACTCTGAAGTAATTTCCTCGAAAACCAAAATATTCAAGCAATTTGTTTGTGCTAAATTCAAAATCAACCATGCAAAGAACCTCTATGCCCCATATCTTTCAACAACTAGGGAACAACAGCAATAATAATTGGGTATCATTCCATTTCTACTCACCATCATCACTCCCATCTTCCTCAAAATTTTCAAATGGGTCATAGTCCCTTTCATTGTCACTGTCGTCTTCTTCTTCATTACTCCCCTCAGATAAGTCTGGGTCCGAGCTGTCATCATCATCATCATCATCAGCTGGAGCATCTACAAACAAGTCCAGCTGCATTAGACAGAAAAAAATGAAGATCAAAACTTAATGTAAGTTATGTAACTTAAAATGTAAGTTCTACAGAAAGGCGAATGTGTGAGCTAATTACTTAGCATGCATCTCATGTACACAAATTCTACAGCAGATGAAATAACATTTCTGCACGAGTAAAAAATGCAAAATCCCATCAATGTTGCCAGACACCAGAAGTTTAGTCCAAATTTTCTTTGTGGAAGCCTAATAACAGCCCTGGCCTGATCACTAATTTGAAATTCTAATAGTAGTTCATTACAGACATAGAGGACCAATAATTTCTTTGCATCTTGAAAGAATGCTTTTTGTAAGTAAATTTCAGACTAAACCTAATCAGGATGTGAATCATTTTTACAGCAAAGTCGATCTCAATTCCATCCTTAGATAGGCACGAGACTACAGTAAAAGCAAATAATTTAGCGTCCATAAATTTCAGCAAAGCCAAAGACAGTTTCAGACAAATTCACATATTAGTGAGTTGTTATTTCATGTTTTAATTAAAAGATCATAGTACACTTGTATATGGGTAAACATAAGAGAAGATTTCATTGAATTCATTGTCACAACAAAATTCGTGGAAATAAAAATTTCAATGGTAAGTTTCTGCATTGTTGAAAATTATGACAGAAAGGAAAAATTGGCGATTTGAAAATTTGGGCATTCTTGGGAAATAGTCCATCCTTCCACTGACTTGCGTTCATTTTATCAGCGGCATTGGACTCATAGAATCTAAATTATCAATAGAAATGATAGACTTTATACACGCGAAGTACTCAAAGGGCTAATGTTAGAGAGGCGGCTTATTTCATGAGATGGCCCAAATGTATTGCCTGTTAAATATTAGGATTTTAGATATTAAAATCATTGGCAAACTCAGAGATTAGTGCCCAAATTGCGTGCGCACGTCACATAAAAATTGTAAACATCGGCGGCAGAAGTTCAAAATACACAGTCACAGCTCAGGTAACCATCCACAAAAATCCAAAAGCGACTTTAATTACATTTTATAAACAGGATAATGGTTTTAAATGTTATTTTCTTTCCCCTCCTTTCATATTTCAAGAATTTCTGTAAAAATTTAATCGATTTTGATGTTAAAAAGTGTAAACTTGAGCCAACTTTACAAACGTTTGTTGGTCGAATCTGGTGCAAAAATCATCACCGACGCACTACCGCACGCTTCCATAGGATTGTACACAAATGGAATCCATTGCGCATATCTAGGCACTAATCTCCGGGTTTGCCAAATCATTTAAAAAGTCCTCTGTCAAATGCCATGCGAAATGGTCCCTATCAATCATGACGATACACATTAATCATCATACTCACCGTGCTCGATGATAACCCTCGCCCTCCAGTGCAGTGAAGGACCCGGCCACGCCGCCACTGCGCTCCGGGCGCAGCACTCGTACTGCCCGGTCAGCCACACGTCTCGCGGGCACAACCTGTTCCGCTATTCTACACCTTTTTCACTCATTATTGCCGATCAAACTCTCTAAATCAACCGATTGTAAATCATTCAACTACAATAAACGTAAAAATCAAGAAAATAGTTACCTTCTCTTCCAATTCCTCGTTTTCTTTCCCACGTGCCGACCTTTTCCGTGAAACAGTCGCCATCGTTTTTCGGGTGAACAACGAAACAAACAAGAAATGAAAAAAAAAAGGTTACCCACCCCCTCGGTCCGACATGGATCCAGGAGAAGGGGGGGGGGGGGGGGGGGGGGGGGGGGGACCTTTTTGGTTGTTTGTAAGCCAGCCGGGGCCCAGAGGACACGATCGGGTGTATATTACATGCCCCCTTTTTGCTTGGGAAAGATTCAAGTGCTATCGTGGATACTCCTCAGGAATCCGCTAATGGAACCATATAGGCCCTAGATACCAAAAGAATATTTCTTCTACTAATTTTTTTATATATTTTTTTTATTATTATGAACCGATAAATATTGGAAAGTGGATAAGTAGTGGTTCACACTATATCCCACACTCTGCCTCGATACATATATAAACGGCCATGCTTTGAAAAGAGAAAAGAAGAGGAAGGAGAAGAAGAAGGAGAAGAAAGAAGGAGGGGAAGAATAAATAAATAAATAAAGAAAGGAATTCGAAGGAAGGAAGAAAGAAAGAAATAAAAGAAGGAAGGAGAGAAAAAATAAGAAAGAATGGAAGAAAAAAGATGAGAGAACATACTATCTGTGATAGTTGTTGGAAAGTACTTGGGGAGGAAATGGCACGGATAGGAGAAAGGTATAGGGGTCGATAAAAATTAAGCTCAAGATGCGTGTCAATTGTTTGAAAACTTTTTTTTATTTATGTAAATTGTTTGAAAACTTGTATAAAGGAGAACATCTCCTCCGCCATGCATAAGCCACTTTGAAAGATCTTTAAACAAAGACATAGTATCAGTAAGTGGATTATCAAAATATACAATATTTCACGCATTTCGATAGTTTGCATCTTTTATGTACATTTTTTTTTGCTGAGCGCGTACATCAAAAGGGTGAAATAGTGCATCTTTTCGATTTTATGGCCATAATAGCATTGGTTGTATTTTATTTTGCGAAGCGGCTTGTACCCCGGGTGCAACTGGTTTTTTCGTGACCTGTGTGTATTAATTATTCTCGTTCGACTTACGAAAACAGACTCCTGCCAAATTTGGAATACTTCAGTCCTAAAACATCTCGTTTAGGATCGGAAAATCTTTCCCTTTGTAATCGGAACTAAGGAATTCTCGTGTAAAGGGTTTTTTTTAATACATGTTTATGTTTTTTCAATAATTTGATGGAGTAAAAATATCATCAGATGCATGACACATTCCTGACTCTGCACTTGACTGCAATACAGGAACCGCGGAACTATTTGAAAATGTGCGTGTGGGGTGGGGCTGCACGTGTTAACTGAAATACATGTTTTATTTTTATTAATTTGATTGAGTAAAAAATATTCAATATCCGATGCATAATACGGCCCTGGAGTATTCATCCAAATTCAATGTCTGTCATCAAGGTCAGTAGGAGTATCCTATTGGATGCAGTATGGATGCGATTTGGTAAAAATATGAGCAATTGCACCTTTTTCTCAAAGTCTGATAGCTTAGAATTCAGACTTTGAGGGCGCATGACGACTACAAGGTGACGGAATTACAGCTAAAATTATTTTGGCTGATCAAACAGCATATTATGATATCTATGACCGTATAATCAACTCAAATGCCAGCTAATTGTTCGCATCATTCGATGCATAGCGTATAAAGTCTTTTAACTTGGTTATATTTTGGCTTGGAAAATAACTGCACACTGTTAGTTAAATTTGACCAACATTGACTTACACCAATGGTCCCAATCTAATTCACTTCGACTTGTTCATACCTCAGTACATCCTCTCATTCTCATTCTCTTTCCAGTTTCCCCACCTCTATTTCCTTTGAAACATATCAGCCAATGGATAGAAAATAATATTTTTTATTAGTTGTTTTATTCAATACAATTCTAATACACAATAAACAATGTATGACCTGACAAAAATATACAACCTATTTTAACTCTTCATTGCTTATCTAGCCAACCCCCCTCGACATTTCGTCGGGCCATGCCACCGGAAAGGAAACTTTTTTCTTTCAAATCTTAAGCAATTGTTGAGAACAAATTTGCGACAACTGGATATCGTTACGGGTGTGTGAGAATCACCTCGCTAAAGGTAGAATTAGAGCTAAATTAGAGCCTGTTTCTCAATTGTAACTTGAAAGCAAACGATGAATATTTTCCCCACATTTTCTGTGCAATATCAAATCAAAGTACGTGCCAAATAATAATCGTAAAATTTGTGATATCAGTGATGATAATAATAATGATAACACTTAAAATACTAATAGGCCTATATTGCATGTAATTATAACGACAAACAATAATGACGATGATGAAAATACTTTTAACCAAGCTTTGATGAACATGCCATATACTACTACTATACAACAACTACTATTACCACTACTACTACTACTACTACTACTACTACTACTACTACTACTACTACAACTACTACCACCATCTACGGCGGAACGCATCTTCTACATTTTTGTCCATTTTAACATTCTGCAAAAAAGATGACAGTATACAATTTCCAGGTGACATATTCAGTTTACCGGAAAAAATGCAATATCCCCACTTGTTTTATATCGACAGAACGCGATGTTTACAGGTTATTATAGCTATTCCCCACAAATAAATATTAATACCTCCGATGAGAAAACTTTTAGATCCTGCGTTCCTTCAGGGGGGGGGGGGGTTAATTGGCGGCTGACTATTCGACAAGTACCACTCGCCCTGAAGTTAAAAACAAATTACAATACTGGTATATCGATTTAACCATAATCTAAAGAAATTAACTTAATCTCTATTTTTTCATACCTTATCCCCTCGCAAACAATATCATACTGAACAAATTCATTGTATACATATTTAAGTGTTTATGTGTATCCGCATACCCTGAAGTTTGAATGTAATTTGCAATAGTCCTATCGCTTGTGTTATATTTGTGTTATAAAAGTCAAGCAGAAGAATTCCCCAAATGGACAATAGTTATCACATCTCTGATCTTTCTATTCTGTAAAGTGTAAAGACAAAAGAAAAAAAAATACAAAATAATCGATTTTCCCCGGCCCTAAATGCATACATCATAATGTGAATAATTAATAATATAACTCCCTTCATTTCTGTACTTTTGTGTGAAAGTCGATACATAAAATTACAGCTCAGATAGTGCGAAAAGCCGACTTGAAATTTAGCCACAGTGTTTTCAAAGTGGTGTGAATTGTTTATTGTCCAAATTACCTTTTACATCATATAGATAGGGAATTCATCAATCATGATTAAATTTCTCATTACATTGTTTTGTCACCAATATAAAAACAAACGATGGCCGTGTTTATACGGCAATTGAGTTTTTAAACGCGAACATGAAACGTATTTCAAAACTCAATCATGAAATTCGGTCGTGTTTATACGACCCTCTGGAAAACAGAAAAGAATATTTGTTCATATTATTATCCAAAAAACTTGCATCTTTTTCATTCGACCAAAAGTCGTCGTCGCTAGCTCTTTTCCCCTAAAAGATTCCCTGTCGACATACAAAAGATGTTGTAGGCCTAACTGTGCATTACATTTCGGCGTCGCGAGCAATACGGGGGTGGGGTATATTTTTTTGTCAGGTCATAGTAATTAAGGGGTAGTTTCGCGTCATCGATCGCAACCAGTCTGTCAACGGCCTTGAACTATAATAGAAGAGCGATAATTATTCAAATGGCATTTAACATTTAACATCGATGATCCTGAAAAGACGTGAGTCGCACAGTTAAAAAGAAAAGTGTCAACACTACACATTTTCTTCAGGGTGCAATATTTTTGCAATTTTCCATACATTAGAAAAGTGGCAGCTGTGGGAATGAGATTCTCCCCGAGGGATCGATTCATTCCAAGAAAAAACGCTCTACCTGATTAGTGAACGGTTGAAACGCAGTTCCTTCTAACCTAACGCATTGTTAAGAGTCTGTTGGAACGTACGGCATGCAGATAAATAGGCTTATTAGCCATATAGCATCTGGTTGAGTCTAACGACATGTCTGATGTTCTAATCGGTCAATAAGAGTGGCTTTATAGCTCAGTTGGCAGAGCTTCTGGCTTATCTGCTTATATACGGTAGACCATTGCGATCCTTCGCGTCATGGGTTCGAAAAACATACTTTGTGAAATAGCACACTATTTTAATATTGTGTGTAATATCAAATCAGCATTATTTTGCACCGATACAAAATGCAACCTTTAATCCTAAATCTGCAGGTAAGAACAAACTTGTGACACATTCAGTCATCGGTTTATACTGTGCATTGCATGGGAGCAGGTTTCCAACTCATCGATAAGCTGCTAAACCTTATTTTGAAAGTCCTTTGCACATGGCCATTAGAAGGGCTTTTGATCATAGTCGGGCAGTACCATTTAACATCGGCAAGTCAGGATCCGCAGGATAGTCTTACGGAAAAGCGGTTGCGCTATACCATATGTGATTGGGTTGATGAGACTGTTAGAGAACGATGCCCAACGAACGAACTCTGCAACACCAGGGAGGTTACTCTTCGTATCCAATGCTATTATGGCGATGCTAGCTGGTAACCAGGATAAGAAGAAGGCTACGGTGATCAAGGTCAAAGTACGCATGACTTTCCTGTTATTCGATGAAGAGAGTTGGGTAGGTTTGTTCCAACTCTCGTTGGTCGTTGGCAACCTTGATCCGGTGATTGTTGGCACCCTTACGGCTGGATTGTTTGGAATGTTTTGATCTGGAGATGAATTTGAGAGAGAAGTTCCTTGCAAATTTGTTTCTCCGATTACAAATCCATCATTTGTAGCACCACTTACTTTGATGCTATCTTGGTTACCATCAATGACAATAAGACCCTTATCCATAGGGTCGGGCATACTGACCTCACTCGTTATCCCACTCTGAACCTCTGAACTGGATTCTCCCGCCTTGCTCATTGATTTGAGACGGAATTTCTTGCGGACGTTTCCACTACCGGACAATTTCACCTGCAGATATATCTTGATATACACCGAAGTGATGATCAATATTGGAATGAAGAATCTAACCGTGGTGACGATGACACTGGAATAAAAATTACGACCGTAATTTGACCACAGAAAGCTTTTTGCATTGCTTGAGTGATCGGGCTCCACCATGTTCCAAATCGTCGCCATCGGAATCCAGAAGGCGAATGCCAGAGCCCAAGAGACGGCATTGACGATATGCGCGATTCGTTTGTTCTTTCGCTGATAATGCAGGAGTGGGTACGATGTCGCTACGTAACGGTCCAAGCCAATGGCGATGATGCCAAGCACCGATACGCCAAGAGCCGCGTTCTGTACGCCGATAAAGAAATGCCCAAGAATCTCTCCGAAGATCCACTTCCCATAGATGTTGACGGTGCTCCTAAAGCCCATCATTATTCCTATCAGGAAATCGGAGATGGTGATGTTGAGAACGTACTGGTTGGCATACGTTCGTAACTTCTTCTCGACGTAGAACGCCGCCAGGATCAACGCGTTCATGATCACCGTCAGTGCCGATATGGACATGAGAACGCCGGCGATAATGATACCGCTTTCAGACGACTCGGGCTTGTTCGGCTCTGATGTGTTCATCGGTTCGTTCGTAGTGTACATCGTGATGGTTGAGTACTCCATCATGTGTTAAGATGTCGTTTATCCAGACGATTTTATTTCTATCCAGGAACTGGGCTCTATGTTAGAAAGTAGAGGGAAGGGATATACAAAGTAAAGATAACTGAGTATGTACAATTAGAAAAAATTGTAAAATATTGCACCTTACAACACAGCATCATAACTTTTTATAAGATGCAACATTACAACCTTTTCCTGAGAGTGCAATATTTTTCAAAATATTTGAAAACGCGGCAGCTGTGGGATCTAACCCAATCACTAAGGATCGCAAGCAAAACTTTATACATTCTATATTTAATTGCTCACTGCTTTTCAGTTGGATTCAAACGTCGACCCCGTATGCGTGAATGTTGGCATCCCGCAAAATATTTTTTTTTGTATTTAGAAGTATTTATTTTGAATAACAAAATTACATGAAGAATACATCATAAATTAACATAATAAAATTACATAACTAAATCATATACATACTTATTTATGAAAAAAAATAACAAAAGACAATCATAACATTTTCGTGACGCAGCACTTCATAAGTCAACAATCAAGGATGGAATATGCCTTCGCCCCCTTCCCTCCGCCCTCCCCCCCCCCCCCCCCCCC
>BQKZ01002381.1:35067-46673 GCA_036244855.1 Temnopleurus reevesii
TAGATGGGAATGTATTGATGGTATCATGAAATCTACAGTAGATGGGAATGTATTGATGGTATCATGAAATCTCCAATAGATCGGAATGTATTGAAGGTATCATGAAATCTATAGTAGATGGGAATGTATCGATGGTATCATGAAATCTACAGTAGATGGGAATGTATTGATGGCATCATGAAATCTATACTAGATGGGAATGTATTGATGGTATCATGAAATCTACAGTAGATGGGAATGTATTGATGGAACCATGAAATCTTTAGTGAATAGGAATGTATTGATGCTATCAGGAAATGTATTGTATAGTATGATGTCTATTGTGGATGGAACTGTATTATTGAGTAGAACATTGTGCATTTATTAATGGTATCATAAAGACTATGAAATGTATTTTTTGTATCACGGGTATCATGAAATTTAGAGGAAACATATGAAAACTGTAAAAGTGTTGCAAGATTACATATTTCCATTAACAATAGACGTCACCAATACATTCAGATGTACTACCAATTCCATGGTGCCATCAATACTCGTAAGATAAATATGCAACGATATTTAGTCTGAATCTTTTAAAACAGGTTGGTCCCCTAGCTGCTTCGCAGATATTTCAATACTGTACACAATTTTATATAGTTGGGGTGTGATCTTGGGAATTGTACATGTATCTCTACAGTTTACAGCATTGCGCAAGAGGGAGGGCATTGCTCTATTGAGTAACAAAATTGAAGCGAAAAGTCACCAGTTCGCTTCATTAACTCGATTTTGTACTCGCGTCAATATGCACGTTTGGTGAGTATAGTGTGTCGCTTCTAGCGGATCTAAGTGGTTGAGAAATGCGGGACTTCAGACCTTTCCCTCGATATGCTGAGGGCTTCGGGTGTGGCATAACACAGATTTTATTTGAACAAACACTTAGAATTATACATTTATCATTTTAGAGTGCCTATAGAGATTTTGTTCTAATTTTTCATCGTTGTGTGCTTACATGCGGTTCGGGCCATCATCAGCTATTGCAAGGAGTGCATTAAACATTAATGGAGGGAGGAAAATAGGCATGAGTATGTATGACACGATATAAACTATTTTCGAAAAAATTAAGTCGAACTCCAATTCAATGGTTCTTTGTAATGATGTTCAAACCGGAACCGGCTTTTGATTGCTATGTCTGCACAGTTCAATACACGGAATACGGATCCATTGTCCAATACCCGCTTTATTTTGCGGAAAAAATAAATAGAGAATAAATAAAGAATCGAAAGTGATGTTGCCATGCATATGAAAACCATGAAACCATCCTATCTTTGTGTTTATATTGTTGCTTGGTCACGGGTACGTGATCTAACGACGGTTCACACTCCATTAACATCAAATTGAACTCGAAGATTTTATAATCAAGTTTTAATAATTTCCTCTCTTTCCACGCTTGTTTCTTCTTTCTTATTCACCCCAATTTTTCCTACTTTTTCCTACTTTTCCCTTCTCCTTCTTCTTCTTCTTCTTCTTCTTCTTTTTCTTATTCTCCTTCTTCTTTTCGGTTTCCTGCTTTGATGCTGTTCGAGATTCTACAAATAAGAGTTCTCTTTCCTGACCCCACCCCTCCCCAATCCGGTTTTGCCCGTTGATAAACTTGATAAACTGCAAACTAGTGCGAGTAAAATAAAGGAAAGGAAAGGCGTTTCCTAAATTAGCTCCAAAGGTCCGATAACATGCCTGATTCCTCACGGGGGTGGATTGATCAACGAGAAGATTCTTGAATAAATCGATGTGCGCTCCAAACACGCGGTTCTGCGCACAACCGCATCGAGTGGAAGAGCCCTTCGGGCCGTCCCGCAGGTTATATTTCTGCACCTCAATGATAGAGACCTGGGCCCCGTAACATAAAGTATTCCAATTGATCGTACGGGTGATATCAATCGTAAGTCTATGGGAAATGATGTACTAAAGTTTGCGATTGATCACAATCTCTGTTATGTTACAGGCCCCTGGAATCGCACGCCAAGGAAATGTCAATTATTTTGGTGGAAACGAGGGAGTTAGGTGAGAGATTCTGCCGCATCAATCACAGCTTAGGTGTCTATTACCATGTGAGGGTGGGAAGTTAAGGGAGGTTTTTTCGGCGACATAAACTCATACGATAAGGAGCTATCCGTTTTCTTCAGATTAGCATTGCTTTTTAAAAAAAAGTGTTTTATCAGCATTTCGGTTTACTCAAATACCTGGCTTGATTTTTTTCTTTAGAAAATCTACACAATCAAATAGGTTATTTACGGTTGAGCAGACATACACGGGGTGTCATTTTTTTAAGTAATGGGGTCTTTGTTATGCCCATTCCAAATGCATGTCCTGAGTTAATTCCGAAAAGCCGTGAATTCTACGGTCATACACATTAATTTCCAAACGCTTTTAAATTGATAACGTAAAGTTTTGCCGGAAAATTTCTGCCCATAAACTTTGTATAGCTGTCAGGATATGTCGATTTGGTCTATTTTAGTACACACATTATATATGTTTTTAATTTTGATACCGTTTAAACCTGTAAGAATTGATGCAATCTATTCTAAACAGGCTCCTTAAAAGTGTTTGTTTAAAAAAAGTAAACAAACGAAACAAACAATCATATAGAGGAAAACAATTTTGACGTTATTATTTTCGTAGTTTTTTTTTATATAATCTTTTCAATTTCAATTAACCCTAACTAAAATTTCTGCTAACACTACTCCCTGACTTTTTTCTTTCTAGTTTCCCGCAACTTTTAAGACCGTTTTTACGGAAATCGGACCTATCGTTACAATGTTACGTAACATTTTATATACGCATGTCAGCCTCAAAACTGCTCCAAAACGTGATTTTGTGTACAAAGTCAATGTAATTTGTGTTTTTTCAATTAATTCACATTAAAAATTCATATCTTTGCTTTCAATGGCTAAAATTAATTCATTTTAGTATAATTATGCTTGAAAAATTATTGCCAATAAATTTTGCTCAAAAACAATAGAAAACAAAAGGTTGAAAAAACAGTACATACGAAATTGAAAAAAAAACAATAAAAAACCTTAAGAAATTAAATTCATCAATGCCATTTTTTATGTGGAATTGTTAGATAAAATACCAGGAAAACCTATACCAAAAATTAGCTTTCTATCACCAGTATTTTGTGATTTAGAGCACAAAATGCATTTTTATTCAGAAATTAGCATAAGTAATTAATGAAAAAATAAACAATGTACTATTTTTGAAAATCTGATGATGCAAATTTGTAGTTTACATGATACTCTGCTCGCGTGCAAATTTTCGAGGCGAGATTTTTGAGGACCCCCCCCCCCCCCCGATATGATAACTCCCAAAATAGCCCGGCCTATGGTTAGGGTTAAATTGATTTTTCTTGGATCTGTTTGTTGTAATACAGTCCTTCACCTTCTGACACATTGCACTCGTTCTTTTTCTCTCTTCATCTCCTCACTTTTCTGTCTTTTCATTCTCACACCCCCTTCTAATCATTTAATTATTTAATGTTTGCGAACTTTTCATCTAATCTGATGATGCCGATCGTATGTCAATATACCCCCGTTCACATTTGTACGGTGTTAGGGCGGTTTTTAGCCAGCGATCACCCGGGGGAGACTGGTCTGATATGGCATTCGTTCTACTTACCCGTCAATATTTACTGTCCTGATCTAATTTGATCCACTGTGGATGTAATGGTTCTGACGTTCACCTTTCAGCCAGAGGGTCGTAGGTTTGAATCCCATCCATGGCATTAATTTCATTCAGCAAGAAATCCATCCACATTGTGCTGCACTCAACCAAGGTGAGGTAAATGGGCAAGAATATTTATTCCTTGAAATGTCATGTGCGCTTGTGTACGCCGGGCTAAAGCCAGGGTAATAATAATACAACGCGTCTCGAGCACTCTGCATAATGGATACTTGCGCTATATCATTTGCATCTATTGTCATTATATTAGTGTCTAATACTGCTAGATAAGAAAGACTTTACACACAAATTTACGTTCGACTGATATCCCTTCTTGCGCTGAATGCGCGTAACTTATTATGAATGATTACGCGCAAGAAGGGATACCAGTCGAAAGTAAAGTCATGCGTAAAGTCTTTCTTATCTTGGTGAAACGCCTCCCAGGTGTTTACCGTATATGTGAATGGGGTATTACATTGTCCGACGGCATGTTTGTCTTCCTCCTCAACATTATGACGTATGTGATAGCTTACTCCCAGAAACAGAGATGTCGCCATGACATTTGAAACTTACCCCATTATCCAACATTCTCACATTCTCATAGACGTATCTAAAGCCCCGGTCACATAGGACACCGGAAGCAACACGATTCACCCCGACTCGTTGTTCTGAGGCAGTTAACTGTGAATTAACAAAGAGTCGGGGTGAATTGTGTTGCTTCCGGGGTCCTATGTGACCAGGGCTTAACATTAGCCTGCGGTCCGGACACAGAGATGTATCAACATGTTTCAAATAAACACAACAGGGGCAGTAACATAAAGAAATGCGATTGATTTTGCAATTAATCGTATTTTCTTGGTTCAGATTTTGCCATACGAGTAATATTTATCGTAAGTTCAATTGCATCTTTCTATGTTACTGGTCCATGAATAGGTACATCCTTTTTCTTATAAGAGTAGTACATACAACTAGCTGATTTGTTTGATGATTTGATGATGCTTAACATGATGGAATGAGTAGTGTGTATGATTATGCATGCACACAGAAAATGGAAAGCGTCACCTTGCAAAAGTCACAATGAATTTTGTTTACGATGAGAATTCAGCAGAAATAAAAACAAACTGTTGAATGCCTATTACAAACGTCGTTTTTTATCATAAATTAAATTAACCGACTTGAACTCTTGTGTCAATAACAAGACCCCTACTTTCAAGGAACTATGTGATTTCCAACCTTTCCCTAGAATATAATGTCAGAATTATAAGGGTCGAAAATATTACTTTCGCTTAAACTTATGCAAATTTGTTACGAGGCCATGCGACTTTCAACGAGGGGAAGGGTACTTTTCGTCGCAGTTAGGATTGCGGGAATCTCTAAAGGTCTCTATATGTCACGAAATAATTCCTGGAAACAACGAATGAGTCAATTTTCGGACCATTAAATGTGGCTCATAAATCCTCATGCCGCCAACATAGAGCATGAAAATTAATCAAAAACATTTGCCGTCAATTCCATTTAACTTGATCCGTCTTCAAATATGAATTAATGGGAAAAAGATCAAAAGATATTTAACGTTTGACATCAAGTTTTGTAACATCCTTGAAACTTTCATTTCATTTTGTAAAAGAATACACATAAATTTCCTCGTGAAAATTCAACGATATCTTTTTGCGGTTCTTAGCTTATGCAGAATCTATGAATTATCATGAAAAATGGCAAGGGTTGATGACCTGATCGGTTCGCAGAATGTCTTCTACCCGTAAACCCCCTCTCTCACCCCCCCCCCCCCCCCTTCTCTCTCTCTCTCTCTCTCTCTCTCTCTATCAGTCTATACGTCTGTCCGTCTCTCGGTCTGTCTATCTCTCCATATACATCTGTATCTTCATCATCTCCTCCTTCTTTCTTTTTCTTTTTCTTCTTCTTCCTCTTCTTCTTCTCTTGCCTCCTGCTCTTTTTTTTCCCCTTTTCCCCCACCGTATGCATTTGTCTCTATTGTTCATTCTCTATGTATAGCTCTTCCTTTTTAATTTCACTTTCCGTCTACATATCTCCATCTCTTCGTATCACATTCATATTCCTAAACAATTGAGACCACATCAATGTCCGGAAAATGATAGAATAACAAAAACATATCAATCAAGACTGAAGTGCTGAGCCAATTATTTGTGATTTCCTACCAAATGAAGCAGGTAATGTGAAATGTAGATCTCTTGATTCGTAATGTATGGGGATAATGATATTGATTCCGCCTATGATACTTTTTGTAATGAGCTTAATAACCAATTTAACTTACACATTCCCCTACAAAGAGTCAATAACAGTTATAAAAAATCCCCTAGACTTCCCTGGATTTCTAAGTCTTTGCTACGTTCTATTAACAGAAAAAATAATTTATATTACAAATACAAACTAGAAGGTACAGAGAAGGCTAGAAATAAATATACCTCTTATAAGAACACCTTATTGAAATTAATCCGCTTGAAAAAGAAAATTTACTACGAAACGAAACTGTCCTTATATAAAAACGATATGCAAAATACCTGGAAAATACTAAAACAAGCTATGAATCTACATAAAAATAATCAGGAATTATCAAAAATTACATACAACAATGAAACGATTGAAGATAATGTAACTATAGCTAATACGTTTAATAATTATTTTTCGTCAATTGGTGAAAATCTGGCCCGTGATATTCCTCCCTCTAACAAGCGATTTGACCATTTTCTCGATCACCCTAATCAAAGTTCATTATTTTTTCTTCCAACAAACAGAACCGAAATTATTGAGATAGTTGCAAAGTTACATAACAAGAAAAGTTCAGGTTATGACGGTTTTAATAACTTTATATTTAAAAAGATTATATTGTCCATTGCTGATCCCCTTGCTTATATTTTCAATTTGTCTATTTCTCAGGGGATTGTACCCAATTCTATGAAAATTGCCAAAGTTATCCCTCTTTTTAAAAAAGGTAACCTACTAGATATTAATAATTATCGCCCAATTTCCCTGTTACCATCCTTCTCCAAAGTTCTTGAAAAAATTATCTTTGTACGTACCGTTTCATTCTTTAAACATTTTGATATACTCTCTGATAATCAATTTGGTTTCAGAGAAAAACATAGCACCATTCATGCTTTATTATCATTTGTAAATAAAGCTGCCCATTCTTTTGACTCGACACAAAACATGGTTGGCATATTTCTAGACTTTTCCAAGGCCTTCGACACGATCAACCATAACATTTTACTTCACAAACTCTCTCATTACGGTGTTCGTGGGAAGGCCTTGGAGTGGTTTAGAAGTTATCTTTCAGACAGAAGACAATATGTCTTTGTTAATAATTCTTCATCTGAATTTTCTCCTATCAATTGTGGTGTGCCTCAAGGGAGTATTCTAGGCCCTCTCTTATTTACTATTTACATAAATGATTTTTGTAAATCATCTAATGTACTCTCCTTTATTCATTTTGCAGATGATACCAATTTATTTTTTTCACATCATGATCCTGTCGAACTTGCTGAAATTGTTAATGCTCAATTAGATATGATCCTCCAATGGGTAAGAGCAAATAAATTATCCCTCAATCTCCAAAAAACAAAATATATGTTATTTAGTAGAACAATTGATTCCCTTCCTGTCGATATTGTTTTTGAAAATTACAAATTAGAACGTGTTAATTCCATCAAATTCCTTGGAGTCACCGTCGACAACAATCTGTCTTGGAAAAATCATATCGACAATATTGCTAACAAAATTTCCCGTAATGTTGGTGTAATCAAAAGGCTCAAAGCTTGCCTTCCAACTAAATCATTGTTTATACTATACTCTTCTCTTATTTTACCTTATATTAATTATGCTCTATTGGTTTGGGGAAACGCACATGAAAATGTTTTGGAAAAACTGTTTGTTCTTCAAAAAAAAGCCATACGAATAATTTGTAATGCACCTCCTCTTTCTCACACAGATCCTTTATTCTTGAAACACAAGCTTTTAAAATTACACGATTTATACCGTTTTCAGATGGGACAATTTATGTTTAATTTTAATAATAATCTTTTACCCTCTGCTTTTAAAGACTTATTTGTAAAAAATCAGTCTGTTCATAAATACCCTTCAAGACACTCGAATGACTTTCATTTACCTCTTTTCCGCACCCTTTCAGCTCAAAAGACATTTGTCTACGCTGGCCCAAAATTTTGGAATAGTCTTGATATCGATATTAAAAATTCACCTACCCTCAACATATTCAAGAATAGAGTAAAATCGTCCTTACTGAAAAAGTATACTGTTTAATGTTAGAGTAACTAAATTGTACCTATTCTATTTTTGTCATATGTATATATTTTCCATTTTAATAATAATAAAAATAATACATGTAATTTATATAGCGCTCATATCCACTCAATAGAGTGCTCAAGGCAAATTTTGTATATTTCATGTCATCGTCTCTTTAGCTTAATCCTATATACTTGTTATTATTTTTTTCCTTACACATTTCACAAGCTCCGCATGATCTCATAAAGTTTTCTCTTTTTATTCTGTCCTTATTAGCAGCGTCCCTTGCTTTTCTCGTCTTGTACTGCTGGTCTTCTTTTTTGGTCTTATAGAACCCAATTTTTGTAAATGTATATGAATTTGTAATTCATTTTTTATTATTAGTTCCTATTGTTCATTTTCTTTCTTTGAGGGGTCCGCACTCTACAAGCATTGCTTTTTAGCGAACCCCTCCACTTCATCAGTATTCCTATTATTAAAAAAAAGAAAGAAAGCACTCCATGAAAATGTATTTTTTTACTTTGTATGTTAACTGCTTTGTACAATAATTGTCAATGTTATGCTCATTATACTTTTGTTATACAGAGTTTTATTCAACTTTCTTTTGTAAATGTTCATTATACTTTGTATTATTTCTGATGAAGTGAAAATAAATGAATTGAATTGAATTGAATTGAATGTATTCCAGTTATTTAAACGATTGTTCCTAGCTCATTGACACGTTTGATATGATAAACTTGTTGACGATCTATTAATTGATTGATTTGTAAGAATATACAAGAGGCAATTGCTATTCTGCTTCAGCACAAAATTGTATTTTGCAATAGTCCCCCGTTTAATAGTAGAACATTCTTAGGTCTGTACAGATTGCATTAGCAGAAACGAAAATGCGATAAATATCGGGTACATTTTTATTTCAAAAAGTATATGAAGAGGTGTTGGTTGCCAAGTCCTACTTAATAAATCATTGAAAGCTAAGGGTACTGTGACATCCTCCCTAGAAATTTTACATTATTCCATCTTTAATTGTTGATGATAGATAAATGTCATGTTATGGCTGATGGCACGGGAAATGGCATCGGGATATTGCACCAATTATTGATGACGTATAATCTCAAAGAAGAGTGATGGACATGTATGTACACACCAACCTCACGGACAAATTGCGCATCTTTAATCAGTATTATCAGATTTATGATGAATTAAACATCCTACATATCATCCATCACATTCCAAGTTTATAGACATTAGTCTCGACCGCTGCACGTGTTATTTTTGCAAAAATGGGTGGCTTGCAATGCATCAATCATTTCGAAAGAAAACAAACCCACATTATGATAGGGAAAACAATGTGAAATGAGTCAAGTGTACAAGGACGTGTCCTCGCTATAACCTTGAAAAAAGCAGACTCACCATACCCCCATGGATATCCCTACAATCTACGTATTCATTGCTGCATCACAAAATTTACAATCAGCAGTTTCTCTCAATGATAGCTATCCTCGGCCCCGTAATATAAAGCTTTCCGATCGATCGTACGATTGATATCAATCGCAATTCTGTGGTGTACCATGTACTTAAGGTTTGCAGTTGATTGCAATCTCATTGATGTTGCAGGCCCCTGGATTAAATTTCAACATGAAAACAAACATGAGTGTTGAGCTGGGATTGAGTTCATTGTCACCAATATGGCGCTATAACCCATTGCTCTGCAGGGAAATGTTGACGAAAATGTGCAATTTACGAAAGTTTTTTCACACTACTCTCTCAAAAGTCTATTCCTTTCTTGAAGGATATCTGAGGTTAAAAAAGGCAATTGGATATTAAGTACATATAGTTTATGTTATAGAATGGATTACTCTCTAAGGAGAAAGAACAAAAGAAGGGCTATATATTGAGCGATGCAGGGAGCCTAAGTCCGTGCTTGGAATGTTGAATCAAAGAACTTTGTTTTGAATGCGTGCGTGTATTTCATTATCAGTGTAATCCAGTATTTGTTTTTTTTTCATTTATCATGAGAAATGTTCAATCATTAGAATTTGATATATAAAAAAACTGAACACCTTTTTAAATGTAGTGGGTCACTTGGGAGTTAGATTTGTGTATACTTCCAATAAGCAAATCATTTTTTGGCCTCAGATAACTAAAGATAATTTGAGAGAAAGCCTATTTAAACATAAATTTTCAACCCCCTTACTCATCAATTTGAGTAGATTTCTTACCATTTTCAAAACAAGTTAAAATGAATACATGTCCAAGTTTCCAACATACTGCATACCGTTTTAATGCGATTAAGCATAAAAATTAGGTTATTGAATAAATAAATAAATGTGTTTTTTTTCTTCAAAAATCCAATATACGGCGTATCGTTTTCATGCGATGAAGCATTTAATAAGGAAATTTATTATTGAATATATAAATGAATGAAAATAATTAAGTCAATAAATGAATTTCAACCATACGGTGTATCACTTTAAAGCGATTAAGCATTTAGAAAATTATGTGATTAAAAAAAACATTATCTTCATTTCTAATTCATTGAGTGGCCGTCTTACACAAACATTTGATAAAAATTATAATAGATTATTTTCATCTCAATACACTGTTTTTAGTGTGTAAAGGCTAGGGAAAATGTTTATCCATTCTTTACAACATTCAAAGATCCACCACAGATAGCTATAGATTGTTGGTCACACCTATACCTCTTTTCAGGGGTCTTTTTTGCATGCTTGGAAGGAAGTTGTATATTTTGTCCAAATCATTTGTCCCTTCTGCTCACAGTTGATGGAAGCCGTGAAGCTCTACACACTTCTAATTATTAGGAGCAACCCTTTTCCTATCCCCCTACCCCCCCCCCCCCCCCCCCCCCCCGTGGATCCGCCTTTGACCCGATCTTTTAAATTCCTTGACCTCCATCTCAAGGCTCTGTTCATCAACAATTTCCCGCCATTCTTCCTGACCGGATAAACAATCTTTTTTAGAGGACCACAAGCATTGTTGACGATCTTCAATTTGGAAAATGTCATTATATATAGATCGCTGCCCGAACATTGCCCTGTCTGATAGGAGTTGAAGAATCAGCAGGAAATTGAATCGAGTGAATTCAATGAAGGTTGTATAGCCTGGAGTGCGTTGAGTTAACCCTAAAAAGCCCAAGGGGGGGGGGGGGGCACAATGTGCCCCCTCTACCACATAATTGTAAACCACTCCAACATTTTTGGTCCGATTACGCTCAAATTTGGTGACTTTTTCCGAAATTTTATTGCGAACATTATGATACCATTTTTATTATTATCCTGTATTTCATGTTGCCATGGCAACCACAAAACAAACGGCATGTTTGTCCGTTTTTTTAAATAATTTCAGTTTTTCAGCTTCAAATCTGCCCAAAAAGATGTGGAAATGGTCACAATTTATGTTTAGTTTGCTTTTGGTCTCTATTGTGCATCTCAAACAGAAAACACGCTTTCCGACAATTTCCTTTGGTTTTTTTGTGTTTGTTTTTAGTCACTTTTTTCATGAATCATGAATATTTAATAAAATATTTAAAAATACTTTTTCCAACTTAATGCAAATAAAAGTACCACAGACACTTCCAGAAAGCCCTGAAAATCATATTGATGAAGATTGGA
>BQKZ01002381.1:71181-81262 GCA_036244855.1 Temnopleurus reevesii
CTTATCACATGACGTGAAATATTGTTAAGTGGTCGTGCAAGATTATGATAATCAAACGATCGGTTGTACAATGAAATGAGACTGAACATGTCGTTATGATTTTTAACATGTTCAACGTTCAGATATAGATGCGATATTGTCAGATTCATGATGCGACCACTCTGCAGCAAAAATCGATCGTATGACAGTTACTGATTGGTCGTTTGGCAGCTCAAAAATAACTGTTTCGGCGGGTCTGCAAGCTGGTCGCACGATAATTATGAAAGGGTCTTTGAGGTGCAATGATCATGATGATGATTGATTACGTGATGTTTGTGATATCACGTATTAATAATCAGACTTAGGATACCGACGAACCCCTGGGGAGCATTCAACGTCACACCGTGTTATGTGATATTTCATACATATCACAATGAAACAAAGACATTCCCCTAGAGGAAAGTGTGGAATTAATTTAGCATTATCTAACGATGATGATGATATTTGGCCTTGCATCTAACAAATATTGGAAAAATAAGGTCAGGGACAGGTTCGAATCCATTTTGCGATGATGTCGGAACGTGTTCGTCACACAATCTTTGGGATGCCAAGTTATCTCACAGTCCTAAAATACACTGCAAATATTGTTGGGGCAATAATTAACCCATCAAACAATTGGGCAATGGTTTCCTTATCTAGGCAAATATTTATGCTAACGACAATTAACACCTTTTCAAACTTTCCCAGAAATGGAGTGATATCTTGCCCAACAAAAAATGTTGACAATAACCCTAATAATAAGGAAAAGTTTGCTTAACAAATGAGGAGAAAAATTGCCAAAGAGTTGGATGGGTTGGCTTTTTGCAGAGTGCTTGTATTACACGAACCTACTCTCCTTCCCACTTTATTTTATCCCCCCCCCCCCCCTCTCCGTCTTCTCTCTCTCTCTCTCTCTCAATTCTTTTTTCTTTCTCCATCTGCATGTCTCTCCAATCTTGATCATCTATAGATCTCTATAATGTTTTTCACCGCCCCTTTCTTAGTATCATATTATCAATCCGCTCCTTCCTCATTGCACTCTCCCTCTCTCTCTCTCTCTCTCTCTCTCTCTCTCTGGCTGACTCTTTGTATCACACACTCTTTCTCTCTCTTTCTATCACCATATTTTCATCTCTCACCAAGCTCTTACTTAAACTTACACAGCTACACAACACACACAGACAAACATACACACCACACTCACACTGCAAAAAAGACAACGCCGGTGTTAAATTTAAAAACAACCGGATCTATGTAGGACCATTCCAGAAAGGTGTTGAAATAACACCAGTTTGGAATCAAATCAAACCACCGAATTTTGTTATTCAGGTCCTTAAACAACATTAGTTGGTATGGAAATATATTGAATGGGTTCCAAATGGGTGTTATTTTAACACTTTCCAGGTGTGGTCCTATATTGATTCGCGTTGGTTTTAAATTTAACACCAGCGTTTTGCTGTGCACCTTTTTAATTTCTTGGTAGGTTGTTTACCTATCAGCATTTCATGCGCCTGCAAACAATCCTATACCGAAGTGCCTCTTGTAAAACTCCTTCTCTTTTCAGCTTCTATTTCTTTTTACCTGAAAGCCAATCTCCCATTCAGACAGGCTCAATTATTTTAGATTAAATTGCAGTTATCATGCTGAAGCCACATGCATACGTCTTTTAAAGAATATTCAGAGGGAGGGGTATTGGATTCGCCTCAAATTGTTTTTCTCCATTTGGCTTGCTACAATTCTTAATTAATCAAAATATCAAGTACAAATTTTCCTTTGCATCATTAAAACATCGTGAAATAAAAAAAGAAACTGAAAATAGATAAATTTAAAAAGAAAGTCCTGCATTTTACATTCCACATACGGGCTGACATGCACACACGCAACAAAAGCAGAATCATCTTAAGTCATATTTTCCCAGTATAGGGGCTTTGTTGTGCGCTAATTGAGATAGGAGATTAGGAAACACCTGGACGTGATTTTAAACTAACTATGATGTTAGGTTTATCACAATTTTACTCTTCTAATAAAAGTATATTGTAGGAGAAGTAGTATTAGTGATCAAGATAACAGCAATAATAATGATAACAATTATAATGATAACAATAACAATGGCAATAAACATATAGTAATACTTATGATATGCTAGAAAATATCAATAATAAAAAGATAACAGTAATACTATTAATGATAATAATGGCAGTAAAAATCATAATAGTAATGGTGATCAATAAAATAATAAAAGATTAGATACTACCGAAATTCAATGGATAGCAGGCGCAAGATTTGTTAAACATACTTTATAGTGTAGTTGGACAACAAAACAGTGTCATCATCAATTAAAAAGGATCATCGCCAATCGATCACATTACTTTTTGACATTGAATAGGTTTATTTTATTTATACATGTATTAAGCACAATATATATCAGTGAACGAAATACCGGTATATAACGTCAAATGTATATTATTATATCTTGGTCACCGGATGAAATATCAGTTTATATGGCTTTGGTTTTATTTGGAGCATAATTTCATGAACAAACAACCTTGAACAAGGATAAACGCTTGTTTTCACTCTTCGTCAATGATTGATTTTCCTTATTTTATATGTTTCACGCAAATGAAAATATCGTATCATTGAAGTAAATCTGACACCAGTGTTAAATACACCAGGGAATTGAAAATATTTATGTATGTTATCATTTTTGTGTTGAATCTAGAGATTTTTGTTTTTGTGGACTAACTCGATAATATTCGTATTCTTGGAATGAGTAGGTGGAAAACAAAATGATTGTAGAGACAAGATATTCATTTTCGGTGCAAACATGTTTATTTATACACAACGGCAACTTTAGATTAAACTATTTATCTGCGCAATATTATTAGCATTGTTAGTTTGGTTTTAAAGGAAAGAATTTACACGAGCATCAACCCAGTCGTCGAGCAATGCGTTTTAAAGCCCAAATATAGTTTTGATAAAGTTTAAGAAATGTGAGTTTAACGGGATGTTCAGTCATGGCATATATCTTACACACATTTTAGACAAGAGCACACTTTTTTTTACTAACTGATCTTTTTAAAAATTTGAATTTGACGGTTAAATCATATTTAGCACCCTCTCTTGGTTATAACAATATGAAAAATTATTTCGGAGATTTGACACGAGAATGATAAAAAAAAGTTATATGCAACAGTCAAATCCGAAATTTCATTCAATTCTAGGCATGGGAAGTTGGCTGGCCTATATCAAAAAAGAAAATATTGATTAAGTCGCGGGAGACTCGAGACTGTTATATTTATATTTTAATGTCAGGACCATGATGAAAAACAGCTGTGGTGATCGTGTGCTTTTGTAATCCTGAATAGAGATCTTGAATATATATATATATATATATATATATATATATATAATATATATAATATATATATAAAAAAAAGGTTGCACATTTTAGTTAATACAGTTTTCACACAAACTTTTGTGCAACATGTTAGTGAAATTATATGTTATTGTAATAAGGTTTGAAGACAAAATTAGAGGAAAACAATATTCGCTTTTACCAAAACTTGTTAATGATATTAAAGTTTATTGTAATAAGGTTTGAAGACAAAATTAGAGGAAAAAATATTCGCTTTTACTAAAACTGTAATTGGGCTTTAAGCAGCTTCGCAAAGAGATGAGATCTCTACGCAGGAGAATTTCGTGAGCACCGGAGAAAGAGAAGGGTTGGTTGAAGGATCTTGGAAACAAGCTGCAGGAGGAAATTCTAACAAAAGTACTCATACCTCAAAATACCTCATCATGATTTCTAAAGTATTTCCAAATCTTATTCTTAACGTATAAGTAGCTATATGCTCGTTTAATACGTTATCATTTGACATGAGTAAACGCCGGCGAAATCTAGAAGAAAATGCAATTAAACATAATCATTCACTATGTTAACAATTAGAATAGAACACGATATAATCGATTTCCGAAAAAATAAGGTGGATCATGGGACATAGATCCATACGTCATTAAACTGTGCGGAAACAACGATCACAAGACTGTTTCAACTTTAGCATTGCAAATCGAGCATTGTGTTCAACTGTATTTGGCGGAAATAGATTACAAATTTGTTTTTAATAATTTAATTCATAGAATGAAAAAAGCTTACCACGAAATATTAGAATATGAAAATTGAGCAAAGAAATTGGGGCTCCATCGTGATTCGAACCCGAGACCTCTGGATTGCTAGATTAGACTGGTCTAGCAATCCAGAGGTCTCGGGTTCGAATCACGATGGAGCCGCAATATCTTTGCTCAATTTTCAAATTTTTTTTTTGGTTAGGGTTATAATTCTTTGGGTATTTTGACATGACCGATTATCCGAATAACCTGAAAAATGTTTTACCCGTTTCTTTCTTTCAAAACTTTAAAAAGATTAGATTCATATACCTGAACAGAATATAATTCCATGTGAACAAGGTGTTTTCATCAGCAGTTTGGAATAAAACCAAAAGATTATGTGTCTAATACCGACGGGAAATAAAGGCTTTTTGGTTGTCATTCTATATCCTCGTACTCCGGATAACACATTAAAAGACGGTGGAAAAACAGAATTGGAGATAAAACGAGGGAAAGAGAAAAAACAATATAGTGACAGAGTGTGGGGGAGACGGCCCAGAGAATGTAGCGTAGTGGAAAATGAAGAAAGGAAGAGAGAAATAAAGAATTGGAGAAGAAATCATTGACAGTATTAAAATGGGATAGATACTGCAAATGAAGACCGGAAAATTAGGATGGAAAATGCGCACATTTTCACAATAATATTATAAATGCGATTTGATCATTATCAACTCATTCTAATTTCATTTCATTGATTATACGGGTGCTCCATTATGTAAGCGTGAATTGGGGTATTTGTTTGTTTCTTTTCCAAGTTTTTTTTTGGCTCGAAGAATTTAAAGAAAGTTCTTGATAAATATATCCTTAGATAAAAGTAATATGACCTTTTTGGAGAGTTAACACTCGGGATTTAAGTGGACATTCTTGTTCTTGTTATAATAAGATACACAACATTTATTAAGCGCTTAAAACGAAGTGTTTCAAAGTGATCTGTGCATTATTACCCGGCTTAAGCATGGCTACCATTAGGCGCTCACTCCATTCAAGGAATTTTTTCTATACCGGTACCCATTCACCTCACCTGGGTTGAGTGCAGCACATTGTGGATAAATTTCTTCATTGACGCCTTGGGTAGGATTCGAACCTACGACCCTCGTGTTGTAAGGTGAGAGTCAGAACCACTACACCACGACGCCTCCACACATATTCATACATATTTGGGTGTGTGCTCCCTTTGTTGCTGGTTTATGAATACTATAATTTATTGATTATCGGCTCAATTGTATAAAAAAATCACCCACCTTCAAATTTAAGCAAAATACGCATGCGTATCCTGGTTTTGACCTAAAAAAATGTAACTGTATAATCAATAAACCACAACTGATTACGAAAGATTTGTTTATGAATAATGATATTTCCTTTGTGCCCTCAGGGCGGGGGCATAATAGAAGATACGTATAATTAATACATTGTTATTTATTTCTATAACAACTGAATATCTATATTGTTTTAATTTGAAAATTTTGAAAATACGTAGGATCTTAAAATTTGATCCATAGATAAGTTCGTTAAAAACACCAAAGAGCATCTCCAGCTGATAAACAAAACCCGCTGCAGGCGAGGCACTATTTTAAGTATTCTATATAGGCCACACTGCAAAAACCATGGTGTTAATTTCAACATCAAGTCGAGGGGGTGGGGGTGAAACACGAAATAAAAATAACAAATCCATTGCTGAAAAAAAAATAGTTCGGAGGGTGTTATCTTCAAAATAATTCGTTGTTAAAAATGATAAAATCAACACCTACAAAAGTCTCGTTACATCTAGCATTAAATAAGTAAATTATAATTTCAGGGTTTAAAGGATTCGCATAACTTTTAATTGTAATATAGGTAAATGACGCCAGGTGTGCAGAGGGCCATCGACCTTGATGGGCGATCCAGGGGTTTCTTGTTAGTTGAGTGTAAACAGAAACTGAATCCTGTAGATGTAACTGATAATAACTCTTCATACGGCATCGTAATAATTCTTTTGAGATGTTATCAGCTCCTTCGCTACGAAGATGACAATTTTTGTCCACATTTCTGTCAGCGTCCAATTGTCCCGTGACATTACGTGTAAAGATGCTTTTGATTTTTATTTCATATGTGTGTATTTTTGTTTGCTTGTTTAGGTCTTTCTTTATCAATTTTGCTCTTGGTATGATTTTTATTCTAAAATTGACATTTGGCCCGACAGGTTACCCTTCGCGGATGCTTCATTTCTCTCTTTGCCTCTTCTTTTGACTCTTTTTGATGCCTTTGGCATGGAAAGTATATAAATATATATATATATATATTTATATATGATCAACATGCCGTTTCCTCCTGGTATTATACCTGCCAACTACATTGGACGACAAGACCATGGCCTGAAGTATGCTGTCCCTAGATCCACCATCGATGTCTACAAGTTCTCATTCTACCCGAGAGTGATAAGACTGTGGAATCACCTGCCTGAGGCTGTCGTCTTCTCTCCCGATCCAACGGCATTCAGAATGGCTGCACTACCTGCCCTCAGAGCAATGCAGCCATCTGTGGGTTCCACCATGTTGTAAGGGGACCCTTTTTGTTTTTACTCGCACCAGAGCACCATCACAATTTTACTGTACTATATGTGAGCAACTTGTTTATACACAATGGCACCCTTTTATGGCACACAGCAAGTTTCTTCATCCCAGTATAGCTTTGTATGTGAGCTGCATCAAGGGATTATTGGATCAAGTATATAAATATTGTTTGCTATCATCCTAAGGCCCATAAACTATTTTAACCTTCGTTGTAGCTTACAAATGAAATCATGGAATTGACGAAATTGCCTATAGATATTTCATTCCCATGCTTTATTTAAACATTGATATTTACAAAAGGACCTATGGCTTTAATGTTGTGTTTAGTGTTTTCGCTCTTCAATTGTGTCTATTTCGAACAGTCTGAGTGAAATTGGATGAACGACAGTTTTGCGGTTCAGACTCGATTTTATCTTCTTTTTCATTGGTTGCCAAATGTTTCACCAAAAATGCTACAAAACATGCATTTTAAACCTTGCCGAGCACCATTTGATGTTCAATTCGTACACAATTTTAATCATATCTGTTAATATATAGGGTTGTGCGCAAACAGTCCTATCCCCTGCGCTAAATGAAATGCTCGATAAAATGTTTTGAAAATGCTTTGAAATCAACTTGGAAAACCTGCAGTTTCCATGGATATCAAGGAGGGATTTTTTAAGTATTCAAAAGAATAGTTCTACTTAGACATTGTCATTTTTTTTATTTCATATTTCTAAGCAGTCGATTTCCCCATGCGGCTACCTGACACAAAACAGAGAAACATCTGTAAACGGCATTACTTTTCTTAAAAGTAGGCCATGGCCTACTGCAATATTAAAATTTCAAAGTAGGATTTGAAAGCAGGTTTCACCCTGCAGGTGTTAAGAAACTAGAAAAGTCCTGTATGAGGATTAGGTTAGTCCGTATACGTAGATTGAAAATGGTGAGCAGGTGACATTATATTGTGCTTAAACTGATGAAAATCCTTAGCGAAATTCGACACGGATTTAGCTTTGAGCTTAAAGTTATCAATCAGATGTAAGGGCCCGATTGCACGAAATTGTCTGAGCTATCCCAACCTAAGACATCTTGACTTTTTTGCCAATCTCCTAACATACGCACAATTGATATGTATATGGTTAGAGGGTGATACAAGAAATCAAGATGTCTTGGAAAGAAGAGGATATCTCAGACAATGTCAGGGAATATTGGCCCCTAGATACCTAGATACCTAGATACTATCCTCTGATTTAAATGATCTGGAAATAATTAAAAGAATTAAGAACGCTGAATGACTTACAATGTTTCTCAACGATCTGGTATCTGCTGTTTTTTTATTTTCAGGTATTCAGGTCGATATTTGATATCAAAACACAAATTAATCGTGTGATTACCTCAATAATCACATGTAAGTTAAGATGATGGAAGGTGCATTGCAACCCGACTAAAAAAAGATTGCATTTGGCCTAAGGCTGTAGCACCGTCAAATTACACGACTGGTCACGTAGTATATTGCGTATGTTTTGTTTGTCTGAATATCGTTTCAAAATTGTTTTCGGTCTAGAGAAGAAGCACAAATTAAGTGACGGTTCAAATAATTGATACAAATATTTTCTGACCCATTTTGCTTTTCCACGGCATCCAGAGAAGTGAATGTCCAATCATGCCTAACAATTGTTTAGTGTCAGATTTTAGATTAAGTCGCCATGACAAATTACTTTGTTGGATGATAAAGAAAAGATTTCGGTTACACCTGCGTCCTAAATTATCTTCATACTCAATTAAGAAATGAATTAGATCCACAATAATGTGTAATCATACAAGCAAGCGAACCGAGTGGGCCAAAGAACCCCCCCCCCCCCCCCAACGTCGGTGACCCCATCATAGAAATGCAGACCGTTTTTTTTTCTTTCTCTTTCTCTCTTTCTTTTCCAGCGGCTAAATGGAAGAGTCTTTTTATCACTCCTCCGTCTCCTCCGTCTCTCTTCCGCCTATTACTGAGAGTAATGGGCGGAATAAAATACGTTACTGAGAGTAATGTATTTATTTTGCATGACCGGAAACAAAGTGTTTGATATCAAATTTTCACAATTCTAAAGGCCCTAAATTTGTTTAGTATTTTATCTACTTTTTAGTTTGTAAAACGAGGCAGCTTTATATTGATTCTTGGATTGAGTATCGTTGGAAAGTGACGTTTCTCTAGTTTTGTTCCTGCATTGGAGATGCTGCTCACCCACAAAGATTAATAATTACATTCCATACTCTGAAGGTCAAAACAAATTAATACACTTCCTCTGTCATTTCTGGAATAATTGCATGATATGGAATATATAATATTGCTTGATATCTAATAACATTGACCGTCAAAAAGGTTTCCAAAGCTATATACATCAGTCACAAAGTTATTAAAGGAGACCCAATATTTTGCTTCTTATCATGCAGTCATAACTCTAATTAGATTTATGCTCGGAAATTAGGGCATAGATAAATCGAATCGTAATTATGAACACGGCGTACAAAATATGAATTGTTTTTCAAATGGGTTTTTGGCAATATGATTTAGCGGTAAAATTCATTCAAACCGACAGTACAGCAATCTAGTTTTTACAATTTGTTTTTGATGGTGGTACGATATCTTGGTGTAGCTGTCGTTTTGAACAGTATTATGTTGCTCAACGTTTTACGAGTGTAAGCTTCTTGTATAATTAGGTAAAGCAAGTATAATGTAGGCTCAAACACTGATTTTTTCTGTTGTTTTAGAATACGAATTTAGTGAAATTCAAGTAAGGTTGTTATGTTTCTTATTGTATTTGTATCTACCCCGTGATCACTCAGGGGGGGGGGGGGGCATTGATGTCTACATATAGGACCGGGAACACTGGTTCATGAGGGGGTGGGTCATGACGTCCACTCTCCCAGGGCCGGAGGAACCGGGGGCAGCGCCCCCCCCTATTATTTATTGACAGTTGTATCTGTGTGTGAGAGAATGTGTGCATGTATGTGTGTGTGTCATGCAGGTGTGCCCCCCCCCCCCCCCCCATCTCCCTCCTCCCTCTTCTCTCTCCCTCCTCCTCCTTCTACTGCACCTCCTCTTTCACCCCCTCCCCCTCAGTTTCTCTCTTCTAGTCCCTATCCTCTACCTGTTTCTCTCATTATTCTCTCTTCCTTTGTTCCTCACTGTTAAATCTTTCATCCTGTTCTCTTGCCCACCCCTCCCCTCCCCCTCCTTATCCTTCCCTTTCTCCCTCCCTCCCTCCATACCCCCTCTCTCTCTCTCCCTCCCTCCTGCTTTACCTCCCTCACCCTTCCCGCTCTTCTCTCTATCTGCCCCTTCTCTCAGCTCCTTCCCTACCTCCCCCTCCCCCACC
>BQKZ01002382.1:7080-25678 GCA_036244855.1 Temnopleurus reevesii
GGGGGGAGGGGCGGGGAGGGGGCTGATTACCTATCGCATAGAATCCTCTTGATATTGCGATGCAGTCACGCTCACCCTTCCCGATCATGTTTCGGCATGTTTTACCAGCTTGTTCGAAGATGATGGAGAGATGCAGTGAGGCATGAGGAGAGGAGTTTACCGGATAAACCCGGAGAAATTTGAGTCGAAAACACCGACTTGTTTGCTTTGATAAGATTAACAGAACAAGTGTTAACGGAAAGTCTGAGCATGGCACTTGACCCCTGCATCGTCGATTTTTAAAAAAAAATCTAATTGAAAAATTTGCAATAGTTGAAAACAACATCATTAGAATTAGAACACGGAGAGGAAAATTATAGTTATTCATAACAAAATAGATAATAAAACGTTTGGAATCCAGGGGCTAATTGCACAAAATGGTCACCTGGCCATAACTATCTTCTTCTTGCTATAAGACGGCACAGGAAGTTAGACTTCTTAGCCATGTTAGCAAAGAGAGGATAGCTAGGACCATTTCGTGCAATTTGCCCCTGAATTTGAGGATAGATAACTAAATTAGTTTAGAATCTAGTAAAAATGGCATTGATTTATGATACTCGTTATGAATAATAAGCTTATTTAGTATTTGAACTCCTGTGGCCGAGAGGTGTCTATGAAAGTCATAAAAAGGTGTTTACACCGAAAGCACAACAGATGCATTTTGCGCTAACGACTTTTTAATTGCATAAAAAAAATTGTTGATATATCCAAAGATATAAAAGACTTAGATAACTGTTTTCTATTTTTCTTTGGACTTTCTCGGCAAAATTGAACCAGGTTTCCATTAGGATATCCGCTTGTTCGGGTCAATAGTATTTCTGAAAATTTGGTCTCGGTTTTTAAACTTGTTTTACCTGTACATGTAGTTTCATACCTTTCAAATTGTTTTGTTTTTCTTTGTTTGGAATTCGGAATTTTCGAATTCATTCATTTGAACGTCATCGACATAAATTATACAGCCAACATTTTGTTCTTATTACATTTTTTTTATATACATTGTGTTATGTTAAACAAAATATATGAAATAAAGAATATATGAGTGATATGATTACAATAATGAAACAATAAATTGATTGTAAGTGTTTGGCCATTGTAGCCCCAACTTGAAATCCATAGAAATTTGTAACAGAGAGTAGATTTCACTGCTTTATGCATTTTTCAATTTACTGGTTGTTATTACAGAACTTTTATTTATGTTCTTACAGATAAGATTCAACACGTTATTTGCTATTATAATTCTTATATTTTTCACATTTTTAACTGCTCTTAAAATAAACGCGGCGTTAAAAGATTAATAAACAAGCAATATCACAAAGCAAACTAAAGTAGATGAACATAATAATAAACAGTAATAAAACCTACAACAAATAAAACTTGAAGTATTGGACATTTGATTTGTAACGTGAGATATGATCTCTAAAATAAAACAAACCCAATAAATTGGATGGGAGTGGTCAATAATTTGCGGTCCTACACGGATTTTATTTGAGGTCAATATGGGATAAGCTAAAACCCGGATTTCATGTATACTCGTGTGGGAAAGATTCCCGCATCTAGAGTACCCGCGCTTGTTTGCGGTCGATATTCTATTTAACCACTGAGCAATTATATTCCACATTTTGTTGTGATTTTTCAAAAGCTTTTCACCGATAATCTAGGATTGTAAGGTGACATCCAAACAAACTACTTCTACAGGCATACCACGATGATTCTTGGAGTGGGGAAATTAAGGGCGATTGTACCTGGACAGCAATTAGTAATGGGAAAAAATATCGACAACTTACAGAGAAAACATCGGTTTTTGGTTTATACGGACTGCGTGTGTTTTTAACGTAGATGGCGGCAAAGCATGAAAACGATGGCTGTTTGCTCGGCTGTTTTGTTCGAAGTCGCAAACTTTAGTGAAAGCAATTTAATGATAGCTTGTGTTGGACTGGTCAATCAGCCTAATCTAAAAAAAATCATATTCAGCAGAAAGTTAACAAGCCTTATTTTTAGGTTTTAACTATTTGGAGACACAAATTCTTCTTTCTTCATATTAAATCACTTTTAGAAACTACAAATGTTACTTTAATTATGTGAGATTTACAACGAGTGACTCTCTATTTTAAATCCTGATTAAAATTTGTTAATTGCAAATTAAGATATGTTTTGAAGCCTGAATGAAAGCGGTGTTTTTTAACTTATTTTATTTCACTAACAAGTACATTTAAGCTTGATTTTGGATTTAATTTGCTGTTCAGGTGTGGTATGAGTTTTTAGGGGTTTTTCCCTGTTCTAAAACATCGAATCGAAATGTATTGATCCACTGTCACATCCTTTCCTCAGAACTTCCTTGACGTTTTTCTCTTTCCCCAAAATAATTTCCGGACCTCAAATATTTTTTGATCGAGTCAAGTTCAATGTCTGGATTGATACAACGGCTTCCGACTGACATGTTTTAAATCGAGAACAGATTTCACTTTAGATTTGGAAATCAATGACCTTTGATTTGGGCAAAGATTCAGTCTGTTATGTTGTTACTGGTTTCCCGGATTTATAACTTTCGTTATAACTTTTCATGAAATCATGGTGATAACAGCAACATGAATTTCAAGAATATAATACTTTTTAACTTTTTTTTAAATAATAAAACACGTTTGTAATTAATGAATCGCTTTCAGAGAAAGCACAACCGCAAAGGAAAAAAAAAATATATATATATAAGAAGAAAAACGTAATCTATTTGCCATTAGGGTCTGAAATTGATTGATTGATTGATTTCATTTCCGATAAAGTAAAATTATAAGTACAATAATTATGATACGATATGAAATAAGAAAATATATGAACAGAAATGATCATGAAATTAAAATCGGGTGGATTACCCTTTTCAGAGCCATTTGGCATTTGAAAATGATTATCAAGATATCAAATTATAAAGATGATCACGTAAGTCATATATTGTGTCAAAAAATAAAGAAATAGTGAGAATAGGGCAAAACTCATTGGAACGAATCCATTTTGTTGACGAGTTTATTTATTTATGCGTCATAGCAAATTACGACACGAGTTATCAGCTCGGAGTATGTATATCTATATGTGCGTCCAACCTAATATTGCTAATGGAGTTAGATCTTTTTAAAGTGATGTTGGTTTTCTTAAACGAGGCAATTAATTAGTCTTTTGGATCCTGACTCATCCCCAATTAATCACCATCAAATTGTTGTTACGTAGTCAAAACCTTTTCAATGTATCTTCTTGTGTCGTTAATTGCCCCGAAAGCAGGGAGACGTGAGCTTTAATTTCACCACAAGTCTGATATTGTAACACTCTAGCATTCAAAATGTATATCTGCATATCTCGAGGGTTTTTTCTTACATTTACCTCTTGAAAGAAATAGCCCTGTAAGACATTTTGCCGGTGCTATTTTTAAGCTTACGGGCTAAGTTAAAAGGTTTCGGAGGCTAATTATGCGATGACCCTTTGCAAACGTGAACGCTTTATGCATAATGCTACGGGAAGCCAAACAAATAATAAAAGGAAACACTCAAATCAAGCTGTAGTGGTCTAAAATTATGATATTTTAATGTTTGATTTTTAATTTAACAATTTTGATTTCCTTTTCCTCAGCAGCTTTTCTCCGAAGACTGCTCAGACAGCCCCGCTGACTTCCCCGGCGCAACAGCCTACCGAGTCGGCTCGTACAGCGGCTCTGACAACGAACGCAAATATCTTTTCCCGACTCCGCCCGACTCACCGGTATTCACTGAACTAACCCCGCCGAACGCCCCCACGAAAAATCACCCAGGCCCGCTGAATGGCTACGCCCCTGCGCAGACCCAGATGTCTGGTTTTCTGAGCGACGATTGTGCCGTGCCCACGGGGGCCCAGCCAGTTGGCATGGACTTGAATTCTGGCCTCCATGAGTTGCGTAAGTTGAATTTTTTTTTCTCATTTTACCTTTCAACATACACCCCAATCACCCAAGAAAAAAATTTAGGTTGATCTTTCAGATATGTTAATAAAAACCATCAAAGAAAAAACTAATAATGTCTGCCGATACAAGTATATTATATTAATACTTGCACCTTCTTTGAGTAAGGATCTTGGACACCCTTCCCCTTCTCATTCTCCCGTCTGCCCCCACCCCCCCNTCCCGATCTTTTCATGGCCCTTTCTTATTTTCTCTTAAGATAAGATGTCCTTTGACAAATCTGATTTCTTCTTTAATAGAAGAAATATTTCACATTTTGTGTTTGATACTTTATGCAATATAATTATTAAATAAAACAGTATAATGTAGTCAACAGCGTCTCATAAACATTGATAGTTTACATCGAGGCGTTCTAGTAGAAAGGATAATTAGAATTAAGAACTTTATGGATAGCAGTCTACTTCACCAATTCACGCAATTATTAATCAAACCACCATGCACCCAAATCGCATTCTCAAGAGGTGCTCTCTTCAGCTTTTGCTTTCGATTCTTTCGAACGCTGCACAAACATGACAAACCAAATCGATGCGAGCGTGAACCTCTACTCATATACTCCCTAATCCAATGAAAGTATACGACAAGTATTATTCATAAACATGATAAAAGCATATTAAAACAAAAGTTGAAGGATGAATTATGGTTTTGGGGTTGATAGCGAGAGTGAGATTTTTAATAAAGCGGTCGCATTGGTCGATTTTATGAGGCATCGCGGAGAAAACGAATATCAGACACCTGTTATATTCAATTAGCATGCTCGTTTTGATTAGAGGCTTTGTCTGATTAATTTTAATCTTTTTGTCCGTAAACCAATTAATCGTCTTAAAAGTTCTGTTTTTGTCTCTAAAACGATCTAAATCCAGGTTCCCGTAACATAAAGGTTTGCGATTAATCGCTATTTGATTTTGCAATCAATTGCAAACTTTTGTACGTAATTTGCCATAGACTTGCGATTGATATCAATCGCTATCAAATTAGCGATTAATCGCAAACATTTATGTTACGGAGCCGGCCTGGACGATCAGTTTCAACCAAACAGTGTGCATTTATGATCCAGTCGTGGTGAAACTTTGCTGAATTTGTGTAATAGTTTCCAACTTTTGACGCGATTATTTGTCACGCTTTCATTTTTAATTAGTCACTCATTTTTTACGTTTCCAAATGGGACCGTTTCTTTGCAAAAAAAACAACAAAGACAAAACAAAACATATAAAAAATTATAGCAAAAAATTGGCAACCGAGCCAGTCTATAGTCCGACGACATCGTTCCAAATTTGAGTAGTATTTCCATAGGAGCATTGAATATGCATTCGACTTTATTTTGCGTAACTAATAATGTTGGTAATATCTATTTATCTATTTCTTTTCATCCAGTTCAAAGTTTGGACCCAGCACAAGGGAATCAGCAGTTATATGACATGCAATACAACTCCAGTATGGGACTCAGTGCAGGTATGTATATGGAAACAATTTTTTCGACCTTGTACAAAAATACCCCCAAATTAGACAACATAATTAATGTCCAAGTTATTCTGTCAAAATTTTGATTCGCTGACGATTTGAAGACGCTACATGTAATTTTGACAATTTAATTTATTGATTTGTTTATCATAATGTTATTTATAAGATGCGCAACCCCTTTTTAAAATAATTTTACTTTGATAATGGAGGAGTCAACAAGCCCGCCTCATAAACTGTTTCCCGTTACTTTTTTTCATATAAGTTTCCCTATATTAGTTTTAATGCGTTTGTCTACACTCAACTTTTAAATTCAATTGAAATAACTAAGTTGTCAATTTTCTGTTTCTTTTTATAGAACTTGAAAACATCGTCCAACTAGCCTTCCCTTCAGACTGTCTTAGTGGTAAGTAACGCTCTAATCACCTTGACAACATGTTTTTTTTTTCCTTTAATTGCTTGCATTGTAATGGTAAACGTGATTGTCACATAAACAAGAAATCACACAAACATCTATTAACAAATCTTAAGAAAGATGCGGGTTGATATTCATTGTTTTGTATAGTGCTTTGTGGGGCGCCGCTTAAAATCGATGACTAGTCTTCTTTTCTCATTTCTCCGACACTTTCTTGTGAATAAATTCCTTGCAAAATGAGTTACAACCTATAAATGACCGCTTTTAGGGTGTTTAGATAAATCAAAATGGGTTTGAAGCAAGCGAACATGTACTGTAATTAACACTCGGTGTGGTGTTAGTAATGAGGACAACAAACTTTTTGAAGAAGAAAAACAAAGTGATTTCTTCTGGAAGGAGACTAATAGATAAGTTGCGGATGAAATTTCACACCTATCGTGTGTCTCAATAACGGGTCAAGACGAAACCGCTGTCACACCGCGCAACCAGTACCGCTACGACCACGAATTAAGGATACCGACCCCTGTGGAAACACATCAATCATTACATTTTCGATCATTCAGCACAAGAACTGGTACGAGTCGTGCGGAAAGTCGTTCGTAAAGTCTTTCGTAACTTGGTGAAACACCGCCCTGGGTTGTGTTTCATAAAGCGATGCGTAGATCTAGTTCTTAAAGTCTTTCGTAACTTGGTGAAACACCGCCCTGGGTTGTGTTTCACGAGGACAAGACTTGATTTTAAGAATGATTTTAAGAACAACTGATATCCGTTTCTGTGCTTAATGATTGATATCATTACGAGTATTCAACGCAAGAACCTATACCAGTCGCCCTTGAAATCTTGTGTAACTGGGTGAAACAATGCCCTGGTGCAGTTTTGCGCGGTGTGACTTGGTCATTAGAAAGTTGTGGTATAGAGATCGTTACAAAAAGAAAAAAATAGATCATTTTTCAACTCCCGCCTCTGCCTCTCACACAAATCTCGCAGAGTTTCACTTTTCATAAAGGCGCCATACACGTACCTACCTATAGTTTCTACAGTCGTTATAGAGATTTTCGCTCTTCAATAAACGATCGCGTAGAATAATAAAGCGTTACTTCCTTAATGTAAGCGTTTATAAGGAGTATACTTGTGATTTTTGGCGGCCTAAGGAAAATATTTCTGTATTCTCAATTGCGATCGTCGGATTTGTTTGCTTATTATCATCAGGCAAGTGTTTCATTAACCCTTTGTAAGCTGAGGTAATTTTCAGTGAATAATAATGGTCTTGGATTGGCACTTATATACTATAAATTTGGAATTATTAATAGCTTTTCCAGTAGAGATATAACAAAGTATAGTAAGTGCATACGATTAGACTCATTATCACTTAAAATGTTAATAAGATATTTCTTTAAAATCTACAGCTGGATAGTGTACAGTCGTATACGGTTGTCTGAATTCAACATTATTTTATCTTGTTTTCTACACAACTCTAAGAAGTTCGGGGTCACAAATAATGCATTTAAGTAATATATCTGGAAATTATGAAATGCATTTGTTTTCAATGTCATACACTGATATCAATTTCATGAGTGATTTTATATTTAATGTTTCTAGCTCTACTACATATTCTGACAATCCCAACACTTTTGAAGTGGTACAAAATGATTCTATTTTTTTTAGTAGGAAAGTACTAATGAAGCTAGAAATCAACTCGAAGAGAATATTACAATAGTGACGTTAATGTTGAGGCATGAATAATTTACGATCTAAAGGAAATGTTAAGACAAACCGTCATTACATTTTACTGAAAATCAAATCAAAACAGTTCATTAATCATGTTACAAACATTTCTATCTTTCAGATTGCAGCGCAGCAAGCCCGCCGCCAAACAACGTCTGTGATATTGATATCACTGATGGCGATCTTCCGAATCTAGGCCTCCTCGATATCGGCAACGATTTAACGGCTTTTGGAATGTGTTCACAAGGTACGTAACGAGTCTACAGCATATTTCGGGGCTTTCGCTTTGCAACGCGACCGCTTTTAACGGCGTTGAATGTATGGACGGCCGAAGCGGTCGTTAACGCATTTTGCGAATAACACGAAATCAACTATTTCCGAAAAATTAAGTCGAACGCAAACACAATGCTCCTTTGTAATGCTATTGAAATGGGAACTGGCTTGTGATTGTTGTGTCCACACAGTTCAATAGACGGCGCACGGATCTATTGTCCAAGACTCATTTTATTTTACGGAAATAGTTTATATCTGTTAGCATACTAGGCTTTCGCTTTGCAACGCGACCACTATTATCGACGTTATATCTATGGACGGCCAAAGTGGCCATTAACGTATTCTGCAAAGGTTGTTATTTTCTAAACGAAATGACTTTTAACATGTTTAAGGCAGCTAGGACCTCATCTGATTTATCAAATCAAATAATTATCCCTGCCACTTGTATCTCAGAGCAGATTAACGTCAACAGTGGCTGCCCATAGATCGAACATCTTATCGTTCACGTTGCAAAGCGAAAGCCCAGTATTATAGACTCAACCCAAACCCAGTTTTTGTAGTGTCGATTATTGTAGATTTTCATAGTTAAGTTCAACTGATGAGTCTATAATGTCTTTCTTTCTGTGATAGGAAGGACAGTATTTTTATGCGAATTAACTGTGAAACCTAACTGGGGCTATAGGTTCAGGTTATGAACACCTAGCTTTTTACTTAACGCCCTTGACATCCCATCTACACAGACAAAGTTTCTGCAACTGTAACAAGTAGAATATACTTCATTTGTATGCTCTGATTATGAATATGAAACTAACTTTTTGCTATCTCTATTTTCGTTTTCCCCCAGATTCAGATTTCGATAATTTTGGGTCGTGTCAGTCTCTATCCATTGACGAGATTCAGCCATCAAACTACAACTCTCTCACCTCATCCATCATGTCCCACCACCAGCAACAACAACCACCACCACTCTACCACGAACACCACCACAACATCCAACCGTACAACCAATACTACCACACCAACCAGCGGGTGTATCTGCAACATCGCGCCGATGGCACTGCGCCCGCACCGCACGGAGGCAGGAAACACAATTACCAATGCAGAACGCTGAGGACGACACTAAAAGATGGCGTAGTCACGCAGGAGATGACATCACCGCAGAATGGACCAATCATGAGCGGCGTGCGGCCGCGTACGCAGTCAACGTCAAGCGATGACGTAGGGAGTGATGAGGAGCACGTGATCCCGAAGACGACGGGTGGAGGAAGATCTAATAGGAACACCAATAGAGGGCGTGGAAGAGGAAGAGGTAAGTTCGGAAAGAATACAAAAAAAATTATCGCCACCATCATCATCATCATCATAATCGTCGTCTTCTTCTTCTCCTTTTCTTCCTCTTCTTCTTCTTCTATTTCTTCTTCTTCTCCTTTTTCTTCTTCTTCCTCTTCTTCTCCTCCTCCTCCTCCTTCCTCTTCTTCTTTTTTCTATCTCAGATCTCCGTAATTTTTTATCATTCCTATTCGCGACATGTAAAGTTTCCGTATTTTCTTCTCCGTCCTCTTCTTCTTTAACCTTATTATTGTCAGACCCCATTGTCTTTTTCAGTCTCCTATTATGAACATTCTCCATATAGGGAGGGCGTAACCGTTTCATGTCCCCAGCTACAAGCTTTATTAAACACCTGCCCAACCTTTTTTGTCCTGATGTTAAAGCGTTCTCATTAAGCCCCGGTCACATAGGACCCCGGAATCAACACGACTCACCCCGACTCGTTGTTCTGAGGCAGTTAACTGTGAGTTAACAAAGAGTCGGGGTGAATCGTGTTGCTTCCGGGGTCCTCTGTGACCGGGGCATTATGAACCGTATTTTTACTTGATCTTGACTAGAAAATAAGGTACGATACAATCCAAAAGCAACAACTATTGAGCAAACAGTTAATCGAAGTTTAATGGAAACCAACACATGGATCAAACATTAACAACTTTTAAAATGTCTTTCTTCACAGAACAAGGAAGCATCTTGTGGAAGTTCATCCGCGACCTCCTGAAGAACGAGACCTGTTGCCCGAAGTTCATCCGATGGGAGAATCGAGAGGATGGTGTCTTCAAGTTCGTGAATTCGGAAGCGGTCGCGAGTATGTGGGGACGAAAGAAGAACAACCAACAGATGACCTATGAGAAGCTGAGTCGGGCTATGAGGTAAGGAGGCCTTTCTAATAGGGAGCTTTCGATTGTGTCGACGGAACTTTTTGTCTCGTCGACAGAAAGTGGGGTGTTTAGTAGTACTAAGGGGTGTTGTTCAAAAGTTGCAATTGATCGCAAGTTGCAATTGATTGGCATGTGCCAATCATAAACATTGTTTCAAGCGCGTCTTGTTAATGTGCATACTGTGCGCGAATGAAAATGCGCATTACAAATTTGCAAAGTTGCAGTTGATTTGTGAACAACACCCCCGTAAGAGTATATATTCGAAATTGCTGGACGGTTACTTGTGGACGGGAGAAAACGAGTGCGCACTTGATCTGCGCATTAAATGACAAGTGCGCAACTGATCCACGTATCTTTCAATGCGCGTATCAGACGCGCACTCGCTTTCTACCGTCCACAAGCCATCGTCCATCACTTCGAAAACCCACTAATCTTAAGTGTGTCGACTGTTTACGGGACTGTTCAATAGATTGCAAAAGCGAAGTACTTCGCTGTTAACCTGGGGAATGCAAACTCTCGTGGATGATCACTGCCAGAAATATTGCACAATACACAAGTAAATTTATACATGATAAATACAAGTCCATAGACTTATTCGACACTTGCCAACTTCAGGAAATATCAGGTTAAAATGATATTATGTTCCGCAACGAAACGATATTTTCTATTTTTACCCGCGTATTTTTACTGTTTAGAAGTGATCGGATCTAACGCTCAAGCTCTCTTTGACTTTATTTTACCACACAGCTACACAGCTCTTCATTATTTCAGCACTTCTCTGTATTTAGAAGCTGTAAATCTTTGAGCTGCTCGAGACAAAATAACTAAATCGCATCTTTTATCTATCATGTTCTGTACAGGTATTACTACAAGCGAGGGATCCTGGAACGTGTCGATGGCAGACGACTCGTTTACAAATTCGGCAGGAATGCGGAAGGGTGGAAAGAGGCGGCCGGGCTTCAATGAAACAATGGCGCACAAGAGCGTGCATTCTGAATGGCAAAATGCACGTCGCGCGTGATCACTATTGTGACTTTGTCGTGACCTTCAGCGATTGTGACGTCATAACAAGGACGATGTAATGTGGAGCGAGAGTTGCAAATGGCGATTAAGTTCTTCACCGTCCTTCTCACAAGGCGAACCGCAAGACATCTTATTTATTGTGCACTAAGTGCAATTATAGACGCACATTTATGATTGAGCTGGCGGTGTTCAGATGTAACATCAAACAATGACAGTTTATTCATCGTCTTTAAAAGCAATAATTGTGATGACCTCTTCTGGACAGTTTGACAACTGAAATCTGAAGCCATCGCCGTTTCTCTTCGCGTTTTCAAGCCAATTAAGGACGATGGACATTTCATTTCTCGCTCATGGGATAAATATGCAAGAACTAGAATATGGAGATTCTGTATAAGTTGTCGTATTCCCAGAGCTAGAATAAACTTTGGAGGCAACCAGATGTTTTTGCTTCTGCTCCAAAGAATGATGATGGTGATGATGGTACTTCACTATTTCAATCTAACTTGCAAATATAGCATTTGAATGGCTAGAGTGTCTTAGGAGGTGTTGATAAAAATCAACTGCAGATCAACTGCAACTTTACAAATTGTAACGCGCATTTCCATTCGCGCGCGATGTGCGCATTTAACAAGACGCCATGAAACAATGATTTTGATTGGCGCGTTCCGATCAACTGCAACTTGCGATCAATTGCAACTTTTGAGCAACACCCCCTTATTCTGCTAGGAATAGATTGATATTATCCAATCAATTCAAATATAATGGGTATACCTCATTTGTAAGATTGTGACGTATTTCCGTTATCCGCATTCAGAAAAACGTGTTTCCAAATTTCTAAATCTAATGTACTAATTCACTTCTGGGGCTTTATTAGTCAAGCCTTGTTGGTATGTTAGGAATCAACAATTTTAACGGATTTCGATAAAGTAAAGTATTACATGAATAATATGAAACATGTTTTTTTATATGAGATGTGTTGCATGTCTGACAATTTTTAACTCTGTCATGATGCTGGTATTTGCCAATGAAAACGTGGTTTTCAAACCACGATAAATTATGTCCATTAAAAAGAAACGTCACAAAATATAAATTTGCATGAAGCAAATCGCGTTTTCGATGAACTTTTATTAGTTTATTTTTATGTAATTTTATATCTAAGGAGAAACACAAAAAAATACTTTGTTTCTATAAGGATGTGAGCTATTTTCTATCATCTTCTTTTTACCATTATTTATTACATTCCTCGATGAAAAGATTGGTATGATATTTACACTGCGAGCTCTACGTTTCCATCCATATATGTGTACACCTTGAAGGAAATTTTACATACCGAGAATCGTTACCATTCTTTCTCCATTGCATATTTCTAAGTGACTAAATATTTTTTTTAGTATTGAGACATGACAGTGTTTCTTTTAAAGATGATTTTTAGATGAATCGCACAAGAATTTATGAGATATGTGTCACTTATATAGGGCATATGGTTATAATTTAGATAATTGTTTCTATTGTGCTACATATTCTAGGTTCGCACAACTCGATTTGGTACTTTTAATTATGTTTAATTATTTAGTACTGTTTATAGTAAGATTGCACGATCATTCCAAACTAGTACTATTGAAATGTACTACTATTGAATAACATTAGTACTTTTGAAAGCATTGTCACTGTTGGAAACAGTACTTTATGTGCACTCATGGCGATTTGCATTGTTCACCATTGGCATATTATGTTCATTACAAAAGTTATATAAAATTGTGAAATATAGCCACATGAAAATAATTTATTCTGTTACATATATCTTCCATTTTGTTCAGATGGCCCGCCGATTGTGCTTTACAAGGTTTAGATATGAAAAAAAATCTATTGCAATGGAAATTGATGTCTTCCAATTTATCAAGAAGTTCTGGTTTTTATTAATTTTTAATGAAAACTGTTTTAATGAAAACTGACATCGCTGATGATTTTGAACATGATCGAAAAGAAAGTGCCTTCAGTAATTTGTGCCTGAAAATCGGGTATCATTCCAAACCACCTTTTTCGGGTAATGTTTATTCTTCCATATGTTTTGATCCTTTTTGTGAAGCATATATGTATAGTTACATATTTATATATGTAGAAAGTAATTATGCATGTTGTAACCCACATGTTTTATCGTGCAAATATTATGTTCTTCGTTTTGTCTATACACTTGTAAATAGACGGCCTCGCGGGCGGGGTTAATACGCACTTCGGATAATTTAAAGAATTTTGTTTGTGTACATTGTTGTTGTCACTGTTTTAACTAAGTATAAAATATTATTTGCAATACATTCTGTATTTTCAGCAACCTTGCTCGAGAATGATATTCGTATTTATAACATGTGAACACTTTTCGAAAGGTTTTCATTTCATGGGCCTGTATCATAAAAGATGCAATTAAACCTATGATGAATATTAATCGTAAGTCTATATGGCAGAGTGTGTACCAAGGAGATACGATGAATGTTTAATCAATCGTATATCTTTTATGTTGCAGTCCCCATATACCAATTAGAGGTTCCCCTCTCCCACCAGTCCTAACTCACCCTCCAAACAAATAAACTAATTCAGTCTATTTAAGGTAATCATTATCCTCACATTGAGAATTGTTATTATAATTGTATCTTTAAGAGATGCCCTCATAGGAACATTATTTCACCCCGGATGGGAAGAGGGGTGTGTGTCATCAAATCATATTTTGGTAGATTCTGAATTAACAAGAAACGAACAGTTTCTTAGTCTGTGTAAATTTGTCATTTTGCTGAATTTGTTAAATGAAAAGAAAAAAATATGGGTATTTTCTCACATGTCATTCAGATGTGGCGTACATGCAGTGACAAAAGCTTCCTTTTTTTCCTTAATGCTTTAATTTATCTGTATTTTGAATTGTTGCAAAGCAGAAACGCCATAAATAATTTCAGTCTCAAATGGTTACATGCGAACTTGATATACGTGTGGTTTCAACTGCAAACCCTTGGTCATACACCTTTTTATGTTCTGTACAGTTCAATTTTAGTCGTTTCTGTTGCGATAAATGTGAGGTTTTACCTCATTGTATGTTGTGCTATGTCATGTTCTGTGTATATGTATGTATATATGATGGAGAGAGAAAACTATGATGTAATAAAAGAATCACAAATGTATTAAAAACGATTCTTTTTTATTTTATTTCAATGTGAAGCAACATAAGTAAAATATATGAAAAGATGATGATGATGATGATGATAATGACGATGATGAAGAAGATGGTGGTGGTGTTGATGGCGGTGAATGATGATGATGGCACTGATGGTAGTAGCGATGATGGTGATGATGGTGACGAGGATGTTGATGACGGTAATGGTGGTGATGATGACTATTGTGACGATTATGGTTTTGATGAATGATGTTAGTATAGTGATGATGATGGTACTGATAACATTGATGATGATGGATATGAATGTTAGTGATGATGATGATGATGATGATGATGATGATGGTGATGATGATGGTGATGATGATGATAATGATGATGATGATGATGAAGACGATGATGAAGATAAGGATGATGGAAATAAACATTTGTAAGAGCAACTGTGGTAGTTCCGTTTTCTATTGGTAATAAGGATTAAAGTAGTAATCTATTAGTTGATCAAAACAAGTATTACTGTTAATATCTAAAAATGCAATATAGATATTTGTTTGTTTTAACAATACAATACTTTTTTCAGTCCCGTGTGATATCAAAGCTATCGTTGTAATAATGATTTATAACTTTCGATAACTACGAATTAACGAAATCTGCATGCATGTAACCCCCTTTTCTAAACCCCTTGGGTCTATTTCGTTTAATTTGCTCTAAACGGGCAATTAAAATAATATTCATTCTATCTAACTCGGTCATTCGATCTCGGTAAACACGGACTGTAAAAATGTCCATCATCATGACATGCTTAACTTACTCATCAAAATTATGCAAACGTGATCATTCTCATATTATCTACCATCATCTCAATGATTTATCATAGTATCATATGGTCGCTATTAGCGCTGTCAATCAAGTCGCGTATTCTGTTGAATTGCAAAGAGGGGCGATATAAACATCGGAGGCTTCATTATTGAAATTTGATGCCTTTTCTTTGAAGAGGAGTCGTTCAATCTCCGTGCTACATGTATTATCAACCCGGATATTGCAGAGAAGAATTGAGAAACACATTCAAGGTCACGTGTCTCTGTCATAGATCGAGTTGAGAACTCTGTGTTCTAATTGCACCAATCTCTAGATAGTCCCTTTAATGGGGGCAGAAACACACATGAAATACACAGCACTCAAACGTAGAGTCTCACATGCCCCTCTGATCGTGCATCATATCAGAGGAGTATGCACGATCATAGTAGTCTAGTTGAGGATGTATTGCACCCGTCTATGCAAATTCTCTTGCCCTGAAAACACAGGGCAACAACACTCAACCATAGACACTGATAGAGTATCACATAATGATAATTTCCTCTGATCGCGCATATTGATCAGAGGGGTATGCGCGATTAGAGTAGGCGAGTTGAGGACTCTGTGTCCATATCTGTGCATTAATTCTCTTACCCTGAACACACATGAACTACAAAGCACTCCACCACAAAGTCTAACATGCCCCTCTAACATGTCTGATCGCGCCCATGTCCAGTTGAGAACTATGTGTTCTAATAGCACCCATCTCTGCACATTCTCTTGCCCTGAACATTACCCCACTGATCGCGCCTCGAGTGATGTGTAGTCCCTGTGTGTTCAACATGTTCAAGGCAGAGATTGTGTGGTATGAGGACACAGAACCCTAAACTGCAATAAGCCAACGTGTGTTCATAACATTCGGAATACGCCCCATGAACTCAGAAATTATGCCTGTGGAGCCTCACACATTTGTGTTTATAGCCTGCATCGGCCCTGGACGCACATCATACGCTAATCAACGAGCGTACGCCGAGCGTCAGTCCACCGCATGACCTGCGTCTTTGAACGTCCAGTGAGCGGTTTTTTATTTCAAAGACGCTGGGCCGACGCAGGCTAAAAACGCAAAAGTGTGAGTCGGCCTTTAGCTTTAAAGAAGCGTCATTCCTCTTCAAACTTCTTTATCCTTTTTGTCCGATTTTCTGGTTTTAAATTTTGTACCTGGACTCCTTGGAAGAACAGAGGTACTGATTTTAATTCTTCTGAAAGGGCAATCCAGCCAATCTTATTAATTGTTGCAAATTATTTTTACACATGTAAATGTATCAAGTGTATTCTGATTTCGTATTATGTTATATGTTATATGTATTTTTACTGATTGGAAATAAGGAACAATACAATACAATACCAAGATATTTCTGGACAACACTCTGCCTTTAATTGGGACAAGTTTGGGCGCAATTCATTCCCATATGTAATGTGTGCCAGGATCCTACAACCGCTCTCCCAGGGTAGCAATATATTCATTCCTTTATTTGGTCATAACAACGCTCACTGCACTGACTACGTAATCATAAAAGAATAACCACAATCAACGTCCACATAAAGAAATTCCCTGTAGTTCCCGTGACGTCACTGTGTCGTCATAATGACCTATAATCGGATGAAACATACATTGTCTACAAACGGGACAGTGCTGTGTCAATTAAGAGGAGCTGTCAATTTTGTTCCTTGTTGTTAAGCTATGTCATGCAAAATGTCTAAACTTAGCATAGTCGACGGATTTAGGGTCATGAGGTTTTGTGCCCCAAATCGATTTACTTTTCTTTTCTTATTTTTTGTTTTACTCTGTTTGAGAGACTTGTAATGCTCTTTTTTGTGATCGACACAAGTTTGTGAAGAATGACGTGATCATTACGTTCACGTAATGTTCTAAAACGATCATTAAAAAATAATTCCATTACTTGAATGCTAAAAGCACGACCAAATAAATTCATTCGTTTTCTCTCGAACGGCCCACAATGGTCTGCTCAGTTGAATTAAAAACTATCGTCTTATTGTGGTTCGCTTTGTTACCTATTGGGGGGGGGGGGGGTCGACTGAGTTCTAGAACCCATCAAGACATTCACCATTCAAGAGCAAAAAAGTGTAATCAACTTCGGCAACCCCCCCCCCCCTCCCTCTTACAGGAATTTTGTGCCCCTAAAGGAGATGAGAAGCAAAGAAAAAAGTCTTAGAAAAATGCTGCGCCCCACACAACACATTTGCGCCCCCATTCTGCATACCGGAGGGTGGGAGCTGGTACCCCTCCACCTCCATTTGCTAATTACCGAATCTCAGGTCATTTCGAATATGGCAAGGATTTATTTAAATTTACCCCAAGTATCTATGGTATATTTTTTGCATCGTAATGTGAATAAAGCAGGGATATTTGGCAACGAGAAAAAAAAAACCAGCACATTGTGCTGCAATCAACCCAGGTGAGGTGAATGGGTACCTGGCAGGAATATTTATTCCTTGAAATGCCAAGAGCGCTGGTGGCTGCCGGGCTAAAGCCAGGGTAATCATAATGTAAAGCACCTTGAGCACTCAGCAGAGTGGATACGTGCGCTATATAAATGGCATCTATTATTATCATTATTATTATCACAGCGATATTTTATTTATTTAATTATTCATTCTTTATTCATTCATTCATTTATTCATCTATTCATCAGAATATATTTACACGGAATAAAAACATGATCAGCATAACAACTTTTTTACATCATGGTCCTCTTGGGACACAATGCATATATATATACACAGTAAAAAAAATAAAATGTGATATTTTTGTTATTCAAATCCTCTTCTCGAACATTGTCTGCTTATCTCACACCAGACACTTGTTTAGTTCTGGAGAGGGTTCTTCCGGCGAATGTTTCCTCTCTGACATGTTCGAGTAGTCCAGTTGAGGACTGTGTGTTCTACATATTTAGTAATACTCTAAAAAGTCTACCAGGGAATATAATTTTGAGTGACAGTTCTCTCCAAAGGGTTACATCAACAAATTTTTTAGGTCTTACTATTGACGACAAATTAAAATGGAACGTTCATATACAAAATATATCCAAAATTATTTCACGTAACATTGGAGTTATAAATAGAATCAAATATACTGTCCCAAAATCCACTCTCTCAACACTATACTCCTCACTTATTCTACCCTATCTTAATTATGGAATAATGGCCTGGGGCAATGCAGGTAAAACCCTAACAAATAGAGTCACTGTTCTACAAAAGAAAATTATTAGAATCATCCATAAATCTCCTTACCGCTCACTTACTGATCCCCTATTTTACGAGTCCAAAATCCTTAAGTTGTCTGATCTATTTAATTTCCATACAGGTCAATTTATGTTTAAATTAAATAATCAACAACTCCCATGTACATTCATGGAAATGTTTACAAGAAACAATGCCATTCATAACTATCCTACACGACAATCCCGTTCCTTTCATCTTCCTCGCACACGCACAGTTCTCGCACAAAAAGCTATCTC
>BQKZ01002382.1:41774-54378 GCA_036244855.1 Temnopleurus reevesii
GTACATTTTTAGAAAAATCGAAGCTGAAGAGGGGAGGAATCATGGATCGGAAATTCGTACGAAGTTTTCCGAGTGTCTGAGCTTGGCAAGGTGCGTAAGCAAGGAAATGTTCAAATATCGTTGTTGCCAATACACAACACGCCGTCCGTGCGCGCTCGCAACCGGAAGTCATGTCGATCACGACGGACTGACTTTAAAACATGATTTATAACATGATTCAATAATCCACCATACCAAGCAATTTCCAAACATATCATAATTAAAGCAGTGTGAAAGTGGAATTAATTAGCTAATAAATCATAGAGGAAAGTGAAATTTATGGAACATTAAAACAAAATTTGAGCGGCAGGTTGTTGGATTAATGACTGCAATTACTTTATCATTTTTATCGTTTATAATTAGCATAGTGCAAGAAGCGAAGTTCATCTTTTCATTTCTTTTGGGTGTTGTTATTTGGGGCCATCATTCCGCTTGTAAGATAGTAAGAGGGTGTTGCTCAAAAGTTGCAATTGATCGCAAGTTGCATTTGATCGGAACGCGCCAATCAAAATCATTGTTTCATACGCGTCTTGTTCAATGCGCACACCGCGCGCGAATAAAAATGCGCGTTACAATTTCCAAAGTTGCAGTTGATTTGCAGTTGATTCTGAGCAACACCCCATAAGCGTTGCCTGAATTGTATATGGTGCGGTCACATTAATTCGCCCATCATATAAATTCGTACATCATATGAATTTCTAAAAAAATCGATGAAATATTACAAATCTGACATCACCATCGTGAAGAGGGTTGTTTATTTGCCTTTCCTGGAAATTTTCTTAGCAAAAGGACCAAAAGCAATGAAAATAATGCCAAAAGATCGGCAGATTTGCTTGCATTTGCAGAAAAACACGGGTCTCGCGACATTGATCAAAATCCTTCCAATTTTCGGACAGAAATCATCAAATTCGTAAGTAAGCAGACATACCATTCGATTTCTCGATATTTTGTGGTCAAACTACTGTAAATTTTGCATCTTAGAAAGAAGCAATTTTATGGTAAATCTTGTTCAAAACGGGGTCTACGAATTAATATGACACAGTTTGTTGACAATTTTTGGAATGGTGCGATCGTTTCGTCAATCGAATTTTGATATCGCGATATCTCCGTGATTCTTTCGTGAATTAATTTTATTTTTGGAAATATTTGAAGCCTAAAATATCTAGTTTCATTTCGTGCCAAGATTTTAGAAAATAATTTTGTATTTTAGGAGATATATTTTGCTAAGTACCGCGATCCAAAAATGCTCTAGAAAAAGTATACGACTTAATGTGACCCCATCATACTATACTGGGGCGAAGGTGCTGCTTATGTCAGCCTGGACTATGAGCTGAAGGGACAAAATCCTAAGGGCAAAGTAAACAACCTCCATTTAAGCATTAACAATAGCTACATAGACACAAAATGAATTTCCATCCCCTTTATGAAGTTATGAATTGTTAAAGATTTCAAAAAATTAGCAAATTTTCAGACATGTTGCCAATTTGATGACATCATGGGTGCACATCTAACCAGAATTGTTATTACAGATATCATCATTTCTTCAGAAAGATACAAAGTTTGTATGAATGTAAATATGCAAATATGGGAGCTACATATCTATCATGAAGATTTCTGGTCATAATTTTGAGGAATCATATTTTGGGAGTAAAAATAACATTTTATAACATTGATAAGAAGATATAATATGTGACCGGCTATAGCAAAACCCAGCACTTGTCGGCAAAAATCAAATTTGAGATTTATATATCATTTGAAAGAGCAACTAATTAGCTTTAATTTGATATCCCTTTCATCCAGTTGTGGATAATATTTGACGGAGATACAGCAATTTGTATACGTGTTTAGCGAAATATTGAAATGGAGATATTCAAGGTTTTATCGTAACTATCATTTTCATTCATTGTGAATGCCATATTTGAAATATGCAAATCTCAAGCTTTCTGACGCTCCTAAACATGCAGGATCATCTAAAAAATATGGCCCTGACAGACGCATCAAAATTAGTCATTTTTACTTTCATTTTACGTAATTTTCATGAAATCATGGTAGTTTTAGAAGCACAACCAGATAGAATCGTTTTATAAAAGCACAAATAACTTCACTTTGGCATGGAATTTCGAGACAATTCTTTTTGCAAAAGAAACAAGAATAGTCATAATTTTCAGTAATAAAAAATGTTTAATATGGTCCCTGGAACCATTTTTCCCCTTCAGAGGCCCATTACTCTACATTGTAGAATGCCGACAAGTGCGGGGTTTTGCTATGGCGAGTCACATATTACAGAGTCAGTTGTGCACCTGTGCCGTCATCAGTTGCCAACTTGTCTAAATTTTTAAACATTCATAACTTTCTTATACAGTTATAAGTTGTCCGATTTTCCTCAAACCTCTTTTATTCTATTCATTTGATTTTTCTACTCATGTTGATGAAATATCATTTTTGGGTAGTCTCTTCTTTTAACAAAAGCGTGACTCAATAATTAATTGATCATACCGTACTTCTTACCATAAGAAAGACTGTCCCCCCAATTAAAAGTAGCAAAACTTTTTAACGAGACGCGTTAAAAGGACATCCATCAACCGGGCAATCTGGTAAGCTTTGTGGAAAAAGATCAGCATGATCCAATGTGGTATGCTTTAATTGGAGGCAAATTACTAGTATAAATGGGTTTTTTTGGGGGGGGGGGGATTGTGGGTTCTTTAGGTTATTACATACATTAGAAACCCCGGCATAGCCTCAACTACAATGACATACCACTGAACTTCATGTTTTTTTTCAATATCATTTATTTCAACTGACTTCCTATGACAGGTTCGTGCAACCACTCCTCACTGATATAGTCCGGTTCGTAAGATCGGTGACTGAGCATGCTAAGTGAGCAGACTCTATATACTTTAAATCTGGACATGTTTTACACTAAAATCACAAACATATATTTTAATGGAAACTGAACTCCTTATTTTTTTTCTACAAAAAATCAAGTTTAGCCAAAGAGTACATTTTTATGCCCGTTAGATCCATTATGTCCATACACAAAACTTGTTATGATTATGTGAATGGGAGTACGTGAAACACGGGAACCATCAATTACATAATTCTCATGGTTTTTACAAAAGACCCATGTGAATTTTGAAAGTAACATTCCTTTTCTTGATATTGTGTGTGCACGTGTGTATACTTGTGTGTATGAAATATGTAATTATGTGGATTTTATTGCACCATTCAAACACTCGTGGCATTGGTTTGTAACCAATTCTTTTTTAAATGTGTATTTTTCAAATATTGTTCTTTTGCTCCAAGTGTTATATTACATGATTTGCACCAAACAAAAATTTGCAAAGTTGTACTTGTTAACTTTTTAAATAAAAGTACGTATATTGCAATATTTCGATAAAAACCCATGTCAAACTACACGGTAAAGGTGAATACTTTTAAAGTAAAAATTTATAATGTACTGATTTGTATTTTGTTGGAAATGAAATAAATAAGATGGAAAATTGAAATGATACTTAATCTCATTCATGTCTAACTGGTGCCTTTAAACACTTCCGTTAACAGCACAAAGTTTCATATCTATCTAAAAGACTTTTTTCTTTTATGGGTCAGTAAATTGTGCTTGGTAATGGAGGGTCCTTTAATACTTCCTTCCTTTTCCTCTTGTATTTCTCGCTATACTAACGGATCAAATTGTAAAAAAAGAAAGGGAAAAAAGAAAAAGTTGTGAAACCTCAAATTTCGTTTCAAGGAGGACGGAGAATATGGTGTTTTCTGCCGTGTCTCGCTTGTGAACCGGAGATATGTCTTTGCTTGTGTGTATGTGTGTATGTGTGTATGCGCGTGTGTATGGATGTGTGTGTGTGTGTTTGTGTGTATATATGTATGTATATGAGTGTATGTGCATGTTTGCGTTTAGTTGTATGTATGTGTGCACATGTTTGTGTTTGTCTGTATGTGCGTATGTGTGTATGTATAAGTGTGTATAGGTTTGATTTAATGTATGGTTGTGATTGTATGAACATGTGTGCGTTTAGTAGTGTGTGTATGTGCGCGTGTTTGTATTTGTGTGTATGTGCGTTTGTGTGTCTGAGAGACGAGGAGAGGCGGGGTCTGTGTGTATGTTTTTCAATTTATGTGTGACTGCGTAACGGTACATTTGTAATGTGGGTTTGGGGGTGGGGCTGTTAGATCAAGTACCTATATCCAGATGGTTGCTTAAACATTTGACTACCCCCTTCCTGGGTTGTGTTTAATCAAGCTGCTTGTGCCTGTACGCATGACTCTACGAACGACTGGTGATCCTTTCTTCAGTGCGAACAGCGCCAAGAGTTATCACGGAGTACAGAAAATCATCACCAGTCGTTCGTAAAGTCGTGTGTACGTATACGGACCGCTTTATGAAACATAACCCAGGAATGTCACCAGAGAAAATCTGTATAATAAAGTGACAACTGCGCAAGATTAGAAGATGACCCTCCTCATGCTACCAATTATTATCATGACAAATAGGACACCAATAATTAGAAAAGAAAACAAGTTAGGCAAGGTTAAGGATGTGATTTTCATCTTTTTTAAATAATTTACATCAGTCCTATGCACCAACCTTTACAGAGTTGCGATCGACATCAATATCATTTGAATTGATATTATAGGATTGCCCGGTCAACTTCAAACTATTACCGAGGGATTTAACATTACGAAAATTCAATTTCCTTCGCATTGCGAGTATACAAATCAGAATTCGAATTCGTCTTCGGTCCATACATAATTTTAGGGCTTTGCTTAAAAGTCTGTTACTCTCTAAAACCTCAGTAATAATGAATTAACATATGAAAGTGTGATACAGTTTTCCCTTTCCAAACTATTTAATTAGATTTTCAAACATGCCGCACCCAAATGCTTGTCACACAACGTAGGTAATGCAATTAAACTTACGATGAATATTTATCGTAAGTCTATGGCAAATCAGAATTCGCTCAGAATGATTTTTATACAGAAAATCATTCTCGTGTAATAAACATGCGCTTCATATTTTATACTGCATGTAAATAAATCGTCACTTGGTATAAATGTGTACTGTACTGTAAGATCTTACATGGGATATCGTAGAATTGCCAAATTAATCATATACTGTATCTTCATGTTACAGTCCCGACATCCAGCATGTGTAAATATACCATCTATAAAGTTTTTCGCTCCTAAAACCTTTCAATATGTAACTTACCGTATAATTTGCATGTTTGAGTCTAATGCTTGCAAACAACTATGAACCTTGTTTAAACTTGTGAATTCACGGAAAACGAGAAATGATATCAGCATTCAAGAGTTAAAACGGAATCGAAAAAAAAAATATAATTAAAGGTAATTTCCGAGAAGTGAATGATATGCAATGACACGTTGCAAAATGCTGATTTATATTAAGATTAATTGTTAGCGATTACTTTTCAATCTGCATTAGATTTCTACTCTCTTCAAACATTTAAAATATTTGTTGTTGTCTATATACGTACATGTTGAATATGATGATTGTCATTCGAATTGTCCCCCAGCATCGCCCCAACATTCACTCTCTCTCTCCATCTTTCTCTTCCCTCCCTCTATCCCCTCTCTCTCTCTCTTCCTCTCTCTCCTTCTCTCTCTCTCTCTTCCACCCCTCCCTCTCTCTCTCTAACTCTCTCTCTAACTCTCTCTCTCTCTCCATCTGTCTCTTCCCACCCTCTCTCTCCCTCTCTCACTCTATCTATCTCCCTCTCTCCACCCCTCCTTTCTCTCTCTCTCTCTCTCTCTCTCTCTCTCTCTATCTCTCTCTCTCTTTCTCTCTCATTCTTTCTCTCTTCCTCTACCTCCCTCCTCCCTCCCTCCACCCCCCCCCCCTCTCTCTGTCTCTCTCTCTCTCTTCCACTTTTGACCGTCAATATTGAAACTGCATGTACATCTGTTGCACAATCGTTTTCAAGGCTGCAAGGTTTGTATAGTTCGGGAATTCCAACCAATTCTTCTTTTCAGCTTCTTATGCACACATAAGGCTTCCGGTTACAGGTTACATCGATGGACAATGGTATAACAGGGGTGTGTCTCGACCATTACGAGATGGGGACTTCCCCTATTGTTCTATTTATAGATTACACCGCATCTTAAGGTCATAAATACCCAGATTGGGCTGACCCCGTATTCTAAAATTAGTTTGAATAAACTATATCATTGGTCACACCTTATGGGGATCATCGAAGCGTCCTCGCCCAACTGCCCAACAAGTCTATAAACAAAGTCAGTTTTGATGTTGAATTTCATGCTAATTTCTAGATGGGGTCGGGAGATGGTGGGGGGCTTCTTGATAGCTAAAGCACTGAGATATGAGTGCACCGGGCTCAGAGCTAAACGTTTTAATAAGTGCGTTAATTGCCTCCTTTATGGAAGGCGCCCCCCCCCCCCCCCCCTTCCCGCCCCAAGTTATGACCACTTTCTCGTAGAGTGCTCAGAAGTTGAATTTGTGTATTCCTGAGACCTTTTTTTACATATACCTCATGTAGGGGATTGTTGTTAAGAACTAGCATCTGGAGACCCAGAGTGCAGTCACACATCCTGTCAAACATTTGCGACAATGGCGAAATATGCCCAGTGCCACGTACCTCAAAGATTTCCAATCAACAAACTCACAACTCCCTGATCGTACGATCAATTGCAATATTTAGTGCAAGATTTCCCAATGAATAGGCTTACTAATGATACCATCAGTCGTCCGATTTGTGGGACTTCTTTATATTCGAGGCCAAGATGATCGTCATGCGCAGGGGAATGGGCTACTCTAAAGGGCTACCGACACGTGTTCAATATTAGGCAACCAACTCCCCTGAGAGTGATTCTCCTCCGCGATACAGCTTACACATGTACTCGTGTGCGGTAATAAATAAACTTCCCAAAGTTGGTTCTATGCTTGCAGGCTATTGATTTCAACGAATGTATTATCCGATTAGAGCCTGGGAAAACCCACATTATATTTCTTTTCATTTTCGCGCACACAAAGACTATTCGACAATAAAAAAAAAAAAAAATAGGGGGCTTTACCTGCATGGGGCCCGAGTCTGATGTCATAAATATTTTCTCGTAGTCTACAAACGTGACTCATATGTTTTCATTAACCTACAACTTTTTTTCGTGACGCCAGGTTCGGGAATTTTCTTGCATGGAATTTGGAATTTGGAATTTATTCATTTGAACGTCATTGACATGTACAGCCAACATTTTGTTCTGATTGGAATTTGGAATTTGGAATTTATTCATTTGAACGTCATTGACATGTACAGCCAACATTTTGTTCTGATTATATTTTTTTCATACACATTGTGTTATATCAAACAAATTATACAACATGCATTCAATGAAGTCATCATCTTTTTTTTCAGGAGGTGCTTTTAAGAGAGAGCAACACCTAAAGCAAACAAAAAAAAAATGGAGAGGGCTGTATGAGGCTTAACTGCATCGCGGAGGAGGTCTGTTTGCAAGACATTATAGTATGTAGATTTATGTGTTGGAAAGCACCTGGTTAAAAGTGGAGGTGTCGTGGTGTAGTGGTTCTGAGTCATAGGTTCGAATCCTCCTTATGGCGTCAATTTCCTTCAGCAAGAAAGTTATCCACATTGTGCTGCACTCAACCCAGGTGAGGTGAATGGGTACCGGTAGGAAGAAATTTCTTGAATGCAGTGAGCGCCGAATGGTAGCCATGCTATAGCCGGGTAATAATGCACAGAGCACTTAGAAACACTTCGTATTAAGCGCTATATAAATGTNAAAAAAAAAAAGTTATGACCACATTTTCGTACAGTGCTTAATTTATTGAATTCGTGCATGTTTACCTGCGATATTTTGAGATAAACCTAATGTAGGGGCTTGTTGTTTAGAACTAGCATCTGTGCCCAGTGCATTACAGTTGGATTTCGTCTTTGATAAAGCCTTTTTTTAATATTTTGCCGAGATTTCATTGTAACCATCGATCGCTTATATATCCATGTTGTAACTATCTTTTAATCACACACCTCTACAAATCTAATATTCTAAAGCTGATGTTTTTAAATGCTTATAATTAGTGTATTCGTAATATTGTTTGTAAAGTATGCTGTTATCAGACTGTATGAAAAGAATGAACAATCAATGCCATATCGGATCGAGGGTTAAAGAAAGAAAAATAGAGGGTTTTTTTCGAAAGATATTGCGATAAATTGCAAATATTTAGTACATGTTTTCTCACTGAACGATACCATCAGTCGTCCGATTTGAGGGACTTCTTTATACTTCTGTATAAGCCAATATTTTAGCGTACAGATATTTTCGCGATTTCTGACCAATATGACACATTGGCGTGTTGTTATTTTCAAGTTTTTGACAGTGTTTGTACACAAATGAATGTACATCATGAAGAGTGGACATTTTCACGAGGCCAGAAGTTAGCGAACATAAAACCACCGCGAAAATTTCAGCTTATTTTACGAGGCCAAGATGATCTTCATGCGCAGGGGAATGTACTACTCTGAGGGCTACCGACATTAGGCAACCAACTCCCCTGAGAATGATTCTCCTCCGCGATACAGCTTACACATGTACTCGTGTGCGGTAATAAATAAACTTCCCAAAGTTGGTTCTATGCTTGCAGGCTATTGATTTCAACGAATGTATTATCCGATTAGAGCCTGGGAAAACCCACATTATATTTCTTTTCATTTTCGCGCACACAAAGACTATTCGACAATAAAAAAAAAAAAAAATAGGGGGCTTTACCTGCATGGGGCCCGAGTCTGATGTCAGAAATAAGTTATTTTCGCGTAGTCTACTAACGCGACTCTTATGTTTTCATTAACCTACAACTTTTTTTCGTGACGCTCATTTTGGGAATTTTCTCGCATTCATTCAATAATATTACTATGGTGTAACTGAAGTCATCATCTTTTTTCAGGCGGTGTCCTTAAAGAGAGAGCTACACATATTAAAGCAACAAAACAAAAATGGAGAGGGCTGTATGAGGTTTAACTGCATCGTGGAGGAGGTCTGTTTGAAATACATTAATGTATTGTCATGTGGATTAATGTGTTGAAAATAAATGCTCTTCGGCTGGGTCAAAGTTAAAAGAATAATGAGGGGCTGGGACATCACTGCACCAAACCAAAGAATATTTGAACTAGCGATTTGTGACAAAGCGAAGCCTACAGTATTGATCAGACCAAGGGGCAATTATTAAATACTAATGACAGAGGGTATGGGAAGGGGTAGAGATATAGATATATTGATAGATTGATTGATTGAGTGAGTGATTGAGAGAGAGAGAGGATGGGAGAGAGAGGGAGAGAGTGATAGAGAGAGAGAGAGAGAGAGAGAGAGAGAGAGAGATAGAGAAAGAGAGCGAGAGAGAGAGTAAGGGGAGGGGGGGGGGGCTGAAAAAAGAGCAGCAGCAACTACAAAAATACCAAAGTCGCAACGATTGCAGTGCATGTTCTATACACATTTCATCATAGGTTGTGTCATTAGGCTAGGACTTTTTTTAGAAGACCAAACAAATCATAAATATTTCCAACCGCGACAAAGTAAACACTTAACAAAATCACAGTATGCAAACATTTCGATTCTTTTGATAAGCATTTTGCGGCATAAAACACTGCCAGTCTGCAAATTATTAAAGCCCCGGTCACATAGGACCCCGGAAGCAACACGATTCACCCCGACTCGTTGTTCTGAGGCAGTTAACTGTGAATTAACAAAGAGTCGGGTGAATCGTGTTGCTTCCGGGGTCCTATGTGACCGGGGCATTAGTCGAAAATAATACAACTGGACATGAATCGGTTTTGTAGTAGAATCACTACCTGGGCCCCGTAAAATATAGCTCTCCAATCGATCGTAAAGTTTGCGATTGATTGCAACTGACCTTTTTATGTTACAGGCCCCTGGAAGGAAATCCTAAACGTCTTTATTCCCATGTTAAAGACCATTCCCTCCATGCTAAAACAACATACCATTTCCAATTGTAAAAAAAAAATATATATTACCAGAGGTAATACTTTACCAAAAGTATTACCAAGTCATCTCCGTAGTATAAAAAGCTTTATGATATTATAAAAGAGAAACTACTTCACCTATAAGGAATTTCAAGAATAGTGATAATTATTGACAACGTGTTCCCTTTTTGGATGTTGACTAAAGTATACCTATTGTGAAGAGTCGGAATATACTTGATATTTTTGTTGTATGGAGTATGACAATAGAAGCATCGCGTCGTGTACCAGTTCTAGGGACTCTTGACGGGGGTTTCCCTTCGGTTGAATGGACTACGTCATCACTCTCAACGCACAACGCACACGGCGCGCTCCGCATTGGTCAATGCACATGCCGCTAACTGATTGTAACAGCACCCGCGGAATATATCATTTTGGCTGCGTTCTGAAACTGGGAGAAGTTTGTTAGTGTCTGCTGGTGAATGCACATCGTAGGAATAAAGTTCGCGCTTGGGTTGTTGTGCAGGGTAACTTTATCGCATGCAGAGCCTGTTTCTGTTTCGCTTTAGTTGAGCTTGGATACTTGAATGTAAGTTGTATGATTTAGTAAATTTTGCTTTATTTTTACGGGTTTCAAGAAAAGCTGGCTGGCTAGAATATCGTTTTGTGAAGTATGAGAGAGAGAGAGAGAGAGAGAGAGAGTAGTTCGTTAGTTGCGAAGGGGGCGTGGCCGATGGAAATGGCTCGGTGAGAATTAGGTGTGTCCATGTGAAAGAAAAGGAGACGGTGATGGGTGATGTTGCTGATGATGGTGGAGGTTGTTGTAGTGGTGGTAGCGATAATGATAGTGGTGACAAAGGTCGTGGTGATGATGTTGATGGTGATTGTGGTGCTCGTGGTAGTAGTGCTGGTAGTAGTGCATATTAGTGATGGTAGTTGTGGTGGTGGTGATGGCGATGGTGGTAGTCGCAGGGGCTATGGTGGTGGAGGTGGTGTATACAATTAATATGATGGAAGTGGTATTGGTTGTTTTGGTAGTAACGGTGGTGATGGTGCTCTTATAAGTAATCTACCACAGATTCATATTCATATTACTTATGAGTGCAGAAATAAGAATCAAAATACAACACAGTCAGGTACTGATAATTCCACATTTATTTCAATCTATGGAATGACCCTTTTAGAACTTTTAAAAGATATGAACAGCACTTAAATTCCACATATTAGCTTTAACAATGTTTACTGAAAAGTACCCTTTTACATTCTATTTAAGTAGATTAGCTTCTTTTCTTCTTTATTCCTCGGTGCCTCTCAATAGATAACTAGATAGAAGGCGTGTTTAAATCATACTATTATTGTGAAAAAGAACTCACTTTTCAATGCTAAATAATTTCGAAGGAAAATGTTTTCATCTGTACTCTCAACATCACGCCAAACAGGACTTGTGATATACGTACATCAAATATAAAACAGACCACTACATAGGGACCGGTGGGGGCTTGTCAAACATGTTGATTACGTAACAATCAAACTTTGTTATCTCTCAGCATCCGTCATTAGTCTTCCTCTGGTCCAATGACATTGCGTGTCTAGCTAAGCTACCGGACAATTCGTCATCTCTAGGCATTTGATGACATAATTCGTCATCTCTAGGCAGTTGATAAACATTTTTCTTAGTTTTAGCATTCCAATCTTACATGTGAATTGATATACCAATCGACAACTCCAATGCCAGTTAATTGCACATGGTCATTGGTTTTACACTGGCTGCTATGCCAGTGAAACGGTTCGAAATGTTTTTTCTTACACGCAAACACACACAAAACTAGAACTCATGGATCTGAGTAAAGTCGCAAAAAGTGACACTATAATGACACACTGGTGAGTATATTTATGACTGTGTGTCATTATAGTGTCACATTACTCAAATATGTGAGTTCTTGTTTTTTGTGTGAAGTCCGCGAAGTAACACGCAAAGTGCTATAAACGCAAATTTCAAAATATCAACATTTTAACATTTTCAAAGATTAATAAGTTTTCCTTGTGACGCTTGATAACGATAAATATATCCACATTGCCAAACATTTCAATAATCGGTTCAAATGTAAATTGTCATATGCACCAAAGATTTGTTCATTCCAATATGCTAAAATTATGTGCCCATTATCAGGATTATGGGCAGATCGTAAATTTTTTAGATAGATTATATTCGATTTTTTAGAGGCTATATATCACAATTGATTTATGGTTGCGTTTTGAGTGGGTAAATTTTATTTCTCTTGTACTATTCCGATTCAATTCTATATCTCATTACTCTGTTCTCATTTTCCTTCGCATCATTTCGGGGCAATGAATGTTCCCATGAGCATTGTTATAATGTATACAAGTGAATAATACGCGACACTGAACAATGTCAAAGCACAATTCATAGACTTTACAATGCGGTCTGGAACATGTTGATTCGGAAGGCTGCTTTCTAATCTGATATCATGCAAGTAAACATGATTAACATGATTAATGGCGAGGTTTTCAACGAAGTTGTACCATGGTTGTCCCATTATTCTTTATGGTTGACTAGAACAAATATT
>BQKZ01002382.1:74372-95856 GCA_036244855.1 Temnopleurus reevesii
CTCTCTCTCTCTCTCTCTCTCTCTCTCTCTCTCTCTCTCTCTCTCTCTCTCTCTCTCTCTCCCCCCTCTCTCTCTCTCTCTATCTCTCTCATTTATTTCACTCCGTCCTTTTGAAAGAATGAATGAATAAATAGATTAAGTATATTGATTGATGGATGGATGAATTAATCAATGAATGAAATAATTAAGTGATTAATAAAGGAATCGATAAATGAATGGATGAATGAATGAATGGATAAATGAATAAATGATTAGATGGATAGATGAATGAATGAATGAATGAATGGATGAATGAAAAAATAGATGAATGGATAAATGAATGGATGAATGAAGGAATAGATGAATGGATGAATGAAGGAATGAATGGATGAATGGATAAATGAATAGATGAATGAATGCATGAATGAATGAATGAATGCATGAATGAATGAATGGATGAATGAATGGATGAATAGATAAATGAATGAAGGAATGGATGGATGGATGGATGGATGGATGGATGGATGGATGAATGAATGCATGAATGAATGAATGAATGAATGAATGAATGAATGAATGGATGAATAGATAAATGAATGAATGAAGAAATGAATGAATGAATGAAGAAATGAATGAATAGATGAATGAATGCATGAATGAATGAATGAATGAATGAATGAATGAATGAATGAATGAATGGATGAATAGATAAATGAATGAAGGAATGGATGGATGGATGGATGGATGGATGGATGGATGGATGAATGGATGAATGAATGAATAAAGAATGAATGAATGAATGGATGAATGGATTAATGAATGGATGGATGAATGAATGAATGATTGAATGAATGAATGTGTGAATGATTTAATGGATGAATTGATGAATGAACAAATAAATAAATGAATGGATGAATTAATGATTTGATGAATGAATAAATAAATTAATTAATGAGTGAATGATTCGAGAAATTAATGGAGGAATGAATGGATTGATGAACAGATGAATAAATTAATTTGTTGTTAGATATGAAAATTATTTTCATAAGGTATTTGTGAAAGTCGCAAACTGAACGAGAAACTGATACGTGTTTTCATGGAAATCAATAATAATCAAACAATTTGAAGGAATGTATTTTTTTTTAAATAGTGGATAGGAGATAGTTAGAGGAATGTAGATCACCAATTGCGAGAAGTAAACCAGACCGGCTATACTATTGTTAGCATTTCATTGTGGCTCATTTTCAAGTACACCACTTTTAACTAGAAGAAAAAAACAACTGAATTTAAATATAGATTATTCACTCGATAATTGCCATTAGTAATACGATTCCGAGAAATTAAGGATGNCCCCCCCCCCCCATCGAAGAATTCTTGGTTCGCGCATAATCAATAATCGCATTTGCTTACAAGCTTCCGGAACAAATTTAGTTAAAAAATATCAAGAGCCTTTTACTTTTGTAAGAGTAACCATAATGACCGTATTTTTAAGAACTGGAATGAATATGATATCAAACAAATTCCGTTCGCTGATTTCGTCTGGATAATGTTAGCATAGATTGCATTTCACGTTAACACGTTGAGTATGATGCTCGAAATCTAAACTACCTCGGAAATAGTTTGGAGTTAACCAGGAGTAAAAACAAATCAATACCACCCTACACATTTTTTTAAAAAATTAATTCCAAATTGACATCATTTCACCGCACATGTTATTTATTTATGTAGCAAAATACCATCTGATATTTAAAGATTCTGTGAATACTATTTGCATTATAAATCTGAAAGAGGATAAGAATAAAACCAATATTTGCGTATTTATAACAAACTAATGTACAAATAATATTTGATTACATGTAGGGTATCCGAATACAGCTCCAGCACATTTGAGACATAATTGTCACACATTATGACCATGATGACTAGGTTATTTAAAAATAATCAAATAAAAGCTAGACAACAAACGGCAAATAATGCAACAATGAAGAAAGTTGCTCTAGCACTATCAAGATATCTATGAAACTTTAACGGAGTGTACAATAGACACTTTGTGCATATGGAGGTCATATTTTTAGTTTTAGCTTTTGTAAACGTTAATTTTAAGCCTAATATTTTCACAGCTTAGATTAGGTACAACATCAACTTAATATTCATGTAGTATCTAGGAGCTAGCAGGATTTAAAACGAAATCAATGTTAACGAATGCCTTTTAATATTTCCGTTAAGGATTTCCTTTGGGTTAAAAATTGAATGTCATCATTTGAATTCAACGTTGCTGAAGCGGATATACGCCGCCTCTGCTTGATATATTAGTATATAGGACCTTGGAATGATATACTTCTTATACCTCGTTTGTAACAATACTAATCCTTGGTAGTTTGTTTGTTTATTTGTTTGTTATAAGATTAGAAGAAGCATATGAATGAATTGGTGGTAAAAATATTAAAATGAGAACAAAATATTTCTATTTTTAAATATTCTGTCAAGATTTAATTACATTTTTCGTATTAACTGCGAGTAATCATAGTCATACGCACAATATGCACAGTATACACAGTAGACTGACGTTTAGCTTGCGCCAAAGGAGACCTGCGTCGTCGTGCGTCAAGGGAGCGTATTTAATTTTCAAAAACGATTAAGTGCTGTGGCATTATGCTGTTCTTTTTAAAAATTAATTAGTTGTCTGTTTTTACCTTTCACTTTCTATATCTCATTAAAAAAAGATATCAGAATCCCTTTCTATCGATATGACACCAACCTTGTCAACAGGACGAGTCTGTTGTCTACTTGGAACGTCGGATTTTTTCTTATCTTTTTTTGACTTTCGCTCAGTCCTTTTAGGACTATTTCGTGAAAGATGACCCTACACCACATGGTGCGCACCGCAAACCTTTTTGAATGTTTACTACACCATGCAAGCTCTAATTTTCTTCAACAGCTTTTTTGTCTTCATGTATTTAGGAATAATACAAACATTTCAAAAATAATTTTCCTTCAAATTTATTTAACCTTTTTTTCTGGAACAGCTGCTTCCCAGCATCACGCAGATTCTCGAGCCTGACGTCAAAACAGTCAACAAATCATTGCTCTCCGATGACGATAGTCCCCGCCCACATACCACAAAGACCACGCCCAAGATGCTGACTCCGCCCGCCAGTCCTAACCCCATCTTGTCCGAACTGACCACGCCCCCTTATCTCCTCCGGATGGCATCTCAAGATGGGTTACAGATGGTGCCGAGTTTGGAGTCGGTTTGCGGGGTGTTTGAGATGGGGCTCCATTCGAGTAAGTGAAAATCCATTTTGGGATGTGATATTATTAAATTATTCGCAAATATAATACATATTATCATCACCACCGTTTTCATTAATATTTTCATAACCTCGATCTCCGTCATCATAATCGACACCACCACTATCACCATCATCATTATCATCATCATAGCCCACGACAAAAACAGCAACAATAACATCATCGTCATCATCATCACAATCCCAACCACCACTATCGACATTATCATAAATCAGTATCATCACTGTCATCATCACCATCATCATCATAAACCATCATCATCACCACCACCACCACTACAATTTCCACTACCATCTTCTACGGATGGCATCTCAAGATCTGAAGATGGGTTACAGATGGTGCCGAGTTTTGAGTCGTTGTGCGGGGTGTTTGAGATGGGGGCTCCATTCGAGTGAGTGAAATTTGACATCCGAGTAAGTTATAAATTGTTGTAGATAGTTATTCTTAATAGTTAACAACGCCGCCAACATCGCCATCATCAGGCATCATCTCTACGATCATCTTCATCTTCACCACCAGATCAATGTCATGATCATCAACAGCAGAATGCTATGGTCATCATCATCATTATTGGCATCATTCTCATTATCACCGCCCGTCATCACCAATATCCCTAATACCATCACCATCACCAACATAATCATCATCACTATCACAACCATCATCATCGCTATCATCACCACCACCATCATCATCACTATCACTACCAACACCATCATCATCATCATCATCAACATCATCATCATCATCACTACCATCACCATCATCATCATCACCATTATCATCATCATCATCATCATTATCATCATCATCATCGTCATCGTCATCAATATCATGTCAGACGCATGTTTTTGTGGCACGCGAAGAATATCCATACAAATGTACATATACATTATTCAACATGTTCGTTAAGTCTACAAATTAAACCATGCCATGTCTGGATATTCGAAATCAGTGGGAGACAGATACAATGTATAAAAGTGACATATCAATAATTACATCGTACTTGAGGGTATGTCTAAACCGAAACCAAGCAAACACACTTGACAAACAGTTAGACATTTAGAAGCCTGATACACCGTGGGTAGAAGCCACCAATTATCACGTTATACATGTTTATTAAGGAAGACTCACAGCTTTGCGTTTTTAGCCTGCGTCTGCCCAGCGTTTTTTTTTTTAATTAAAAACACTTCTTAGACGCACAAAGACGGAGATCATTACGTGGACTGACGTTAGGTGTACGATCCTTGAACGCAAGCCGAACGTCAGTCCACCGTCTGATCATCGTATGCACTCGGGGATCTTATTTGATTTTTCAAAAACGCTTGGCCGACGCAGGCTAAAAATGCAAAGGTGTGAGTCGGACTATGGAACACGGTCCTGTAACATGTAAGATGTAATTTATGATCGTATGTCTATGACAAAATGTGTACCAAAGATATGCAATTAATTGCAAAATTAATCGTTCCTCTTTATGTTACAGGCCCCTAATTATGCGAATTCGTGGACACTTTTTATGAGCTGGACAGGAAAAGGCACTTCTAGTAATATGAAAAACGCAAAGTTCCCCTAAATGTTTGTCATTTGTTGAATATTCTATATGGCTTTTTTATACATCAATTGTAATTTGGCTTCCGAGCTGCCAAGATAGCCGTAAGGGTTCTAGAAATGTTGTTCTTTTACGAAGATCCCTTCGCCAAACCTCAAATTGTTTTAACAATCGCAATGGTCTATTTGACATACATGTAGTTCTTTCTCTCTTTCTTTTCATTTGTCTGCTACGACTTCCAGAATCGCCATGAATCAAAAGTTATCACACCAAAACACAAATATTTTGACATTTCAATTCAAATTTATTCCATATTCGAATTTATTCCATATTCAAATTTATTCCATATTCAAATTTATTCCATATTCAAAATAAATATTTTCAAATGTCCTGAAAAGGTTAACACATATCAACCGTATTTGGTTAGATTCAACACTGGTGTTGTGCAAACACATTTACACATTATCATTAGCATCGAGTTGGTATAATCCTGACACCCTGGATAATGTGCGTAAAGTTATGATACTGAATATACCACTTTCATAATGTATTCAAATTTTATGCACGCTTCTTTGTCGAACGCACAATGACAAACTACTTGTTCATCTGATATAAGAGAATCTGGTTTTTTTATATAAAGAAGGGGTAAAGCAAACATCGGTTGTTGCTAGGTTGGTCAAGCTAGAATGTTTGTCCAACCAAGCAACCTTAATTTATGCAAAGAGCATTCTGACTTTTGTACTCTCAATACATTTTGACAGCTGAATAAATCGCTCGTCTTAGAGCAATCGTGAGTAAATTTGAATACATCACGAAAGAGGTCTATTGAAAAGCAAAGTTCAAAATGGCGCCCAAACACCATGATCGGTTAAAGCACAGATACAATTAATGGATGGATTCTTAAAGATGCTCTAAGCACAATTTACAATCGGATCTTATCTTGCTTCAAACATTTATTTTGAACGCCGAGTTTCGGTTTAGATGCACGCAGCTGCAGCGGCTTTTAATTACAAGTTTTCATATAAAGGCTGACTCACACCTTTGTGTTTTTATCCTGCGTCTGCCCAGCGTTTTTTTAATTAAAAACGCTCCCCGAGTGCAAAGTATACGCTTATCAGACGGTGGACTAACGCTCGCTTTGCGCTCAAGGAGCGTACGCCGAACGTCAGTCCACCATATGACCAGCATCTTTGTGCGGGGCCCATTGCATAAAAAGTTGCGTTTAAACGCAACTCAGAAAATTTAACGCAAGTATAAATACGCGATCCTGAGTGGTTGAAAATAGAGTTGCGTTAAATTTACTTACTTGCGTTTAAACGTAACTTTTTATGCAATAGGGCCCAGATAGCGTTTTTAATCATAAAAAACGCCGGGCCGACGCAGGCTAAAAACGCGAAATTGTGAGTCGGACACTACATACAGTTCATACCGTGCAAACTATACATGCATATTTTTATGCGAGGATCATACGAACAAATATAATATCTATATTGGCTATACATATTCGTGCTGTATTGTATTTATAATCAATCGTCAAAAAATAATACGGTATCAAATCATCACAACAATTATAGTTATGAATAGTTGATGCTTGTTATCATTCATGATAAGTTGTTGCAGAGGTTGATACAATTTTGCGAGAAGAAAAATAAACAGCTATATTTTTATTCTATAAAGGGAGCACTAGAATAATACAAAATAAAGTTGAATATAATAAACAATAACAAACCGCACTATAATATTGTTTGACCTTTCAAGCCTGGTTGGTTGTACTTGAATTGTATGCACTATTTCATATATGTAGCATTCAGTATTTTGATACAATAGTTGATGACTCACGGGCTATAAAACACAACACTTTATTAAACAGAACCCCAGGCATTTGGAATGTCAGAAAATATCATTATTGACCAAACAGAAGAAAAGACAATGGTCTTCGAAATATTTCCTTCTTAGACGATAAAGGATGCAGAAAGTTCTGTATCAATAGAGGGTTGGAATTAGGAATTTATTCATTTGAACGTCATCGACATATTCTCATTTTACATTTTTTTTTTCATATACATTGTGTTATGTCAAACAAATTATACAAAATAAAGAAAATATGAATGATTTGATTACAATAATGAAACAATTATATGTTAAATAAAATAAATATTTGACAACAAAATACATAATCATTTTCCAAGCAAGGAATCATTATGAACCCATGCATATTCTAAACAAACGCAGACAAACGCAGAGGGTTGTAAATATGTTAGTATCTTCCATAGAAATGTTTTAAACAAAACAAAACAGATGTTCCAATGGGCAAATACATTGTCATACAATAAGATGTTGCTACTAAAACATCCTCAGATCAATATCTGTGACCTATATCATTATATATTATGTTATTCCATTCAGATTGATGAAAAAATAACAAAGAACGCAAAAAGAAGGAAAGTATACAGGGACTAGCAAGATATGAAAATTGAATAAAGAGTTCTCTGTCGCTTTATTACGGCAAAATGTGCCTATATATAGGTGATATTTATAATATATTGAATTTTTGTTATTTTTGTTCTTAACTCTCAGGTTTTCTCCAGCCGTTTAAGCATTTGGAATTGTTAGATAGGATCAATGAGAATCATATGCTATTGGACCATGCTAAAATTCTTGTTACTTTTTCTTCCAAACTTTCAGGTTTTCTGCAGCCGTTTGAGAATTTGGAATCGTTAAATCACATCACCGAGCTGGAGCACCTTCACGCAAGAGATATTATGAGTAGTACGTCCACACAATCAGGTACACACATTGTTTGTTTGTTTGTTTGTTTTTATTTCAGAAATTCAAACATAGTGAAAGACAATATTTAGTTGATATATAGCACAGCGTACAGCCCATTTCACCGCTGATCCTTTCTTCATATAGGGTAACAATAAAAATCACGTAATGAACTTCGAACGAAAACAATAATACGTATCGAACAAGTGATAGTGATCGATTATCTTATCACATAACTTGTTCTTTAGGAATAGGCAATCGTCCATCAATTAATTAATTCTTGATGTAAACTAACACGCCCCCTGAACGCACAAAGAAGCAGGTCATACGCTGAACTGTCATACGGCGTAGCTTCTTTAGCGCAAGCCGAAAATTGATCAGCGTATACTGTAAGCTCTGGGGCGTTTTCCAAAAAGCAGGGTAGACGCAGGCTAAAAACGCATAGGTGTAGGGCTTCAAACGAGACGTGTATTGTAACATCAATTTGGCGTGGTCCGGTTAAATGAAACTTTTCAGCAACTTCTACACATTAGATGTGTTTGTTAAACAAAATACCAATACATCAAAAGCCCTTCCTCCACCGACCTTGTTTCTTTAGAAAAAACAATTAAACTCATTAGATGACGATACAATATATATTTCCCGCTAATGCAGTTGTGTTAACAATTTTTGTCGAGTATGTCATTCTTGTTAATTATTATTTTGGCAAAATGCTTGTAACATGACAGATGATAACATTCGCTTTCATTTTTGTATCATATTTCACTTTCATTTTTTCATTTTATCCAGATGATATGTTCGATGATTATGACAGTGGCTCGGATTGGCCTGGAATATATATCGACGACAATGACGGTAAGATTTTTTGTTGCTGGTAATGTTGATGGTGGTGGTGTTGATGGTGGACTTGTGGTTGGGTGGATGAAGGGCAATTATTGTGGTGTTAGCGGTGGTGGCTTTGGCTCTTGTGTTGGTGCTGGTACATGAAGATGATGATGATGATGATGATGATGATGGTGATGATGATGAGGATGATGATGATGATGATGATGATGATGATGATGATGATGATGATGATGATATTGGTAATGATGGTGATAATGGTGATGATGATGATGATGATGATGATGATGATGATGATGATGCTGATGATGGCGGTGGTGGTGGCGGTTTTGATTGTGTTGTTAGTGGTGGTGATGATGATGATGATGATGATGATGATGATGATGATGATGATGATGATGATGATAATGGTGGGGGCAGTGGTGTTGTTGTTGGTGGTGGTGGTGCATGGTGGTGAGGCATTGGTAAAGGAACGTTGCACAAAGTGAAGCCTACTGGTGTCACATTTTTTGCACTAACTTGATTGTGACTTCTGGACAAATGGGGGCTGTAGCCCGTCTTCCGTGCCACCCTTCTGTTTATGCACCTCTGCAAAGGATAAATATATTTTAAATGCCCTTTTTCCGAACCTTATATTGCATTCCATTACTTTCAAAACAGACACGATAGTTCCCAGTCCGACACCGTCAGCACATTTCGATGCTCCCGGCTTCTACGAATCTCCAGACTTGAACACAATTGACAGCCTCCTCGTCTACCAGGAACCAACGAAATCGGAGAGAAGAAAATACAATTCCATCGGTACAGAAGGTAGGTTGTGCATCCTGTCTCTGAATGAATAAATTGATTGATTGATTAATTAATTACTTAATGTAAAAATGGATGAATGAGTGAGAGAATCAATCAATGAATGAATAAATGAAGGAATGAATGAATAAATGGATGAATGGAAGAATAAAGGAATGAATGAATGTGTGAATGAATGAATGGATGAATGAATGAATGGATGAATGAATGAATCGACGAATTAATAAATAAATGAATTAATGAGTGAATGAATCGAGAAATGAATAGAGGAATGAATGGAGGAATGAATGAATGAATGGGTGGATGGATAGATGAATAAATGAATTTGATGTTAGATATGAAAATGATTTTCATGAGATATTTGTGAAAGTCGCAAGCTGAACGAGCAACTGATACGTGTTTTCATGGAAACCAATAATAAACTGAATCGACAGGTAAAATGGGGAAAACAATTTGAAATAATATATTTTAAAAAAAATAGTGGATAGGAGTTAGTTAGAGGAATGTAGATCACTAATTCCGAGAAGAAAACCAGATTATACTATTGTTAGCATTTCATGGTGGCTCATTTTCAAGTACAACACTTTGAAACTAAAAGAAAAAACAACTGAATTTTAATATAGATTATTCACTCGATAATTGCCATTAGTAATACGATTCCGAGAAATTAAGGATCAAATAGGGTATAGAAAATGATGTATTAGTACAAATCGTGTGATTGAATGACGTCGTAAAATTTTTCAAAAAGAATATACTTGCAGTGAAATTATATCAGCAGTTAATTTGTAACTAAACACGTCTATTTCCGTTCAAGTAAGCCAATATCATGAAACTTGTAAGAACAAAACCAGGAAAATTCAACGATTTGTTTACAGAGTACGTCATTAAATGCAGCTCATCATTTTCATATTGAATAATCAAGAAACGTTTACATAGGTTTAGGCGAATCGCTTTCATCTGAATCTTTGTCTAAACAACAAAATAACTTTCTCGCCATTTTTCTTAAATTAAACTTAATTCAAATTCTATTTGTAATGATACGTTAGTAGGGATGTGAATGAAAACACCTTTTCAAACAAATGCATGTTATAAATAATAGGGCTTAACCGCTGCAAAATTTAGAATGTGCGATTTATTGTATTAAAGCGTAGAACACGATATAAACTATCTCCGAAAAAGTGAGCGTGTCACAGACAATAGAACCATACGCAGTGTATTCAACTGTGGGGACACAACAATCACAAGCCGGTTCCAATTTGAATAGCATTACAAAAGTCCATTGAATTTGCGTTCGACTTAATTTTTAGAAAATAGTTTATGTCGTGTTTTATAGTCATTTGGAGAACAGGTAAAGAGCCACCACCATCTGAAAAAATAATAATGTTATAATGTTGATTTTAGGATTGTCTCTTTTCCCATTATAGATAAAAGTTAACAATTTCAAAAAAAGTTTTAAAATTCTGATAGGATAGCACCAGTATGACAAAACTCATTTAACCGAGAAATTCAACCTTTTTTACCCTCTTGGATTAATATTATTTCTGGCTCTTTAAGATCGGATAATATTTAAACTAAACATGCATGACGCTTCCTTTTCGGAGCCGAAATAAAAACATTATCCAGTGCAAAACGTCTTGAAATCATAACAACTTGTTCCAAGAATAGGAACTAAGGAATACATCCATCAAGACGTAGATTTTCAAGAGTTTAAAGTCCAACATAAAATGTTTCATTGTGGTATCAATAAACGATTTTTGTACCTTAGTTTCTGAGAGATTTATTCGCAATTGATTTCAAAAGTATAACAGCATTTGTGTATTGTTTCTCTTGTGTTCGTATTACATGTCTTAGTTTTGTAAAAAGAGAGGAAAAAAATGTAAATGATCCGCGCTCCACCCTTCACCTTTTGTACCATTTCAATAGTATTGATGGGAAATCTTATTTGGGAACTATCCTTCGGTTAAGCGATTAACTTTATCTTCGTCATCATCATAATCTTCATCATCATCTTCATCATCATTATCATCATCATCGTCATCTTCATCATCATCATCATCATCTCCATCATGGTCATCATCATCATCATCACCACGATCATCATCATCATCATCACCACCACCACCACCATCATCATCATCATCATCATCACCATCAACATCATCACCACCTTCATCATCTTCATCATTATCATCAACACCACCACCGCAATCATCACCATCATCATTATCGTCATCATCACCACCATCATCATCATCACCATCATCATCATCATCATTACAATCTTCATCACCACAACCACTTTCATCATCGTCATTACCATAACCACCACCACTCCCACCACCATGGCGTAAATATTCAGAATTCAATGAGAAACGCCTTTAAATATAAATTCATCATCATCATCACCATCATCACCATCATCATCAACAGCAGCAGCAGCATCGTCATCATAATCAGAATAACTCACCTCTCAGTTTTCGTCATTGTCACCATCTCTCCCTCTTTTATCCTCTCTCATCCTCCTCACAGAGTCCTTACAATCGGATAGTGGTAGCGATTGTGGTAGCTGTTGTCCCTCTTCCTTCGTCTCATCAAGACCCTTTCACAGTCATCATAGCCACCACTCCTCAAAGAAGTCGAAATCAGGTAAGTCTCTTTCATTTTTACTCATCCATACTCGTTTTTCATTCATTCATTCAATTTTTAATTGAAAATTGATATTTTTTTCTTTATTCATACATTTTTTTCAAGTTTGTTTATTTATCTATTTATTCATTTATTTATTAATATGGTTGAATTTTTGGTTTATTAATATAGTAATCGCTTAATCATTATATATTTTCTTTATTTGTTTATATACATGTATTGATTTCTTTCATTTTGTCTTTACCTATAAATTGATCGATTGAGTGATTGAGCTTCTGATTAGTAAGTTAAACAACCATTTATATACCTTTTGGTTTACTTTGTTCGTATTTATTGTATCAATTGTGTTTTTATTTGTTTATTTCTTTATCATTAATTCATATGATGATTTCCATACTTCGTTTCTCCTGCGTGTCATCTGAATATTAACAAGCATTAAAAAAAATCTAAAACATAAAAATCATAGGTTGAAGTTTTCTGTATCACACGAGCGCAGATCCGAGAGCACCCCCCCCCCCATGAGCATGGCTTGCACTGCCTGATAAACAACAATATTGCAATTATTATTATCACAACTTCCATTGTCTCAACCTTGTTTCCCTGACCTAGCAGCAAGCAGAACGCATAACTACAAGAGGCGGACAATCCTTAAGAGCTTAGAAGAACTTCGAGAAGAAGGCACCAAATCCGTCATCGGATTCCCATCAACGTCGTCATCATCATCGTTATCATCATCCTCATCAACATCGTCATCGTCATCAACGGGAGAGAGGAGAAAGCGAGGTCGACCACGGAAGCGATTGTCGGGCGAACTCGGAGAGAGGGGGAGCGGTAGAAGAAAAAACACCAGGAAAGCAGGTCAGTGTCTACGATTACGTAACGTCCCTATAACTAATGCAAACGTACGAGCCATACGTCAGTGTATTCGACGTATGACATTGCATTCCAGCCTGACGAAGGCGGAGTGACGTTTACATAACGTATTCGACGTGTGACAATATTTGCCAAAATTTTGGTCAAATACGCCGCGTATACGCTCTCTAGAACTTCGAGATGCAACTTGTGAATGCCAAAGATACGCCAAGCATTCGTGGAAATACGTTGTTGGGTCGTTCTAAATAAGTTACTAATACGTTATACATGAGTTCAACTCGCTATGAATACATTATACTTACGCCTCTCATAATTTTTAACGCTTGCTAAAAATCATAATGATATCATCCTTGCCTTTACACTAAGGAGGAATTACTTAGATATTATTATAGATGTATTTTAATCATTTTCTCAGAGAAAGGTGCCGGTGTTTGTTAGATCATTAGTAATCATTCTTAATCCATTGACTACTGAATGATGTCATTCCCATAGGCTTTGTGCAGTGACTACCGGGTTCTGGTAATAAATCAGTTGATATGGATGTTTCGATTTCATTTGTCACATTCACAGTCACAGTCGATCGAAAGTAGTACGTCGTAGTTTTGCGCATCTGCTCATTGTTACGTGCGCAACTACCTTTGACGTAACAATTATCAGACGCGCAGAACTATGACGTACTACTTCCGGTCGACATGCCTTTCGTCAGTTGACTGCAATCGAAAACATCATTATTTTATTTTATTTATTTATTTATTTGAATATATTTATTCAGGTTCAAAAGATCAGCATTCCGCTATTTTGCATCAATGTTAACAGAGCAATTTTGATAATGGCTCTGAAATGGGCAATCCATCCGATATTCATTTTATTCCTCTTGCTTTCATGTTGTATATATTTGCTTTGTATTTTTTTTTTTATTGAGTATCGGAAATAAAGTCAATCTATCAATCAATATCATTCTCCTAATTTCAGTGAAGGGCAGCCATCTTTGGGAGTTCATTCTTGAGATGCTGAAGAACGATGCCTACTGCCCGCAGTACATCAAATGGGAGGACAAGGACGATGGCGTGTTCAGGATTGTAAACTCGAAGGTCGTAGCCAGCATGTGGGGAGAGATCAAGAACAAACCGCGGATGACGTATGAGAAGTTGAGTCGGGCAATGAGGTAAGGACGCCACCACCGCCCCCCGCTAAGAGGAAAATGTCCTCGTCGTGCTTCCCAAATGGCCAATATGAATATTATCATTATGATAAACAGCGATATGAAAGGACTGCAAACTTCTTTGTAGTCGATAATAAACATTTTTATGTATACTTTGTTAAATTTTACACTTTAATTAATATGATTCCTTGTAAACTTCATTTTATCATTTATTGTGCTTTCATATATCTATATTATACTTGTACATGTAGTATGATTTTTTTAATGTAATTTTGATAGAAATAAATGAAATGAAATGAAATAAGAAAAGAGATATGCCAGCACTGTCAAACATATCGTTTAAATTCTACAATATATAATTACATATGAAACGTCTAGTATGATAGTACTTTACTTAACCATGTAGAAAAGAAAATAATATGCAAGCAAGTATGCCAACTGCGTACATATTACAATTCGTTTTTTGTAATGAAATATGTATGAAACGTTATGTATCATATACCGGGGTATTTTACCCTATACTTTCGTCAGATGATAAAAAAATTCCCCAACAAAAGTTAGTATACCAAGAACACATATCATTGACATATTTTATTCTTGAATACCAGTTTACTTTACCATACTTTTTCTAATAAATTATATTATTATACAAACATTACTCCTACAAGATATATATATATTTCATTTAGCTTCTGCAATATAGCTACAAATAGTCTAGAATTTCTGATATACTATTTTACTCTACTGTAATAATGTGCAAATAGTATCCCAGCAACATTCGTATTTAATTTAGCTTTTGTAATATGAATACATGTTTAGTATTGAAACTTTGGGTATCATCCGGTTTAGTTTACAGTGTACTTTTGTATAGTAATTAATCACTTTCCCATCTACCTTTGAATACATGCATGACATGTAGTTGTTGTAGACACGAATCATAATTACATTAATTATCATCAATTTTTCTTTCACTCTCATTTTCATCCAGGTACTATTATAAGCGTGAGATATTAGAGCGAGTAGACAAAGCCAGACTCGTCTACAAGTTTGGACCAAAAGCGGAAGGCTGGAGGAAAGTTATCGCGGATGAATGAAAGTGCTGTTACCATGGCAACTGCATCCATGGGTGAACGCATTTGATAGATAATGGATGACTTCGCAGAGGAGTTGACGTTTTCTCTTTTTGAAACCTTGACAGATTGTTACGTCACGAAATGACCATTCTGGAAAAGAAAGAAATTGGATGTCCAAGATGGAAAAACTTTAGAACAGCATCGTAAAAAAAACATTGACAAGTTTAAGCTGAAGAAAAAGAGGGAAAATGAGAAGGTGATAGAAAAAATCACGAAATAGTAGTTTGTAAGAAGACGTGTTGGCTATGCGGAAGGTTCGATTTTGTATGAAAACAATATATTCAAGGTTTCTTATGTTTCTAGGACCAAGGCCCTGTAATATAAGGCTTTCAAATCAATCGTGCGATTGATATCAATTGTAAGTATATTGTAAATCATGTACTAAAGTTTTGCAATTGATCGCAATCTCTTTTATGTTACAGGCCCCTGGGAGTGTATTCTTGCCATTATAAATATTATAATTACGTTTTATTCGAGGGCCCCTTTAAATGATATTCACAGTAACAACTTGCATGGTTACGTGCTCATATTTTCTTTTGCCTTGGTATATAATCTTCTATGAAAGAAAACTCTATTAAAAAATCCACACAAAATAGTGAATATTAAAGCTATACCGTATACGGCTTTGAAATGATAAAGGGGAACTTCATCCAGACTTTTAACAGAGAAAATATGCTGTTTATTGGCACACGTCCATCGTAAAGAAAGTCTGCAAATTGACTAAGATATGGTAAACCAACAAGGCCCATTTCTTTCATAGTATTATAAAATGTATATAATGTTCATTATATAAATATGTATATAATTCACAAGAAACGAACACAATTTTAGTACTATTTTTCATATTAATGTAAGAAGATTGTAAGTAGTTTTTTAGTTTTACATGAGAATAACTCACGTTTATCTAGACTCTGATCTGATGTTCTTTATGTGTCTTCATTATCATGATTTAGGGTTGTTGCTCAAAATCAACTGCAAATCAACTGCACCTTTGCCAATTGTAACGCGCATTTTCATTCGCGCACGGTATGCGCATTTAACAAGACGCGCATGAAACAATGATGTTGATTGGCGCGTTCCGATCAACTGCAAATCGCGATCAATTGCAGCTTTTGAACAACACCCCCTTAGTTTAACATCCACCTAGGATTTCCATGGAATTCAAAGTACTAGCAAAACGTTTGGCCATATAGTTTGTTGACAGCAAAAGTCATGTGTTGGCCTACAGCCATAATATTGGGACACGGTCAATTTAGCCCCTATGTATTCTGCTATAGTGTGCAAAAGCACTACTGCTATTAATTCGATCCATTTGAACGGCCACATGCTGAATTTCCCATAATTTTCCTCAATAGTTATGATAATGTATAACAGAAAACTTTTGGGGAAAATCGAATGGTATTTTTATGCATAATATCAATTTCAGTGGTTATACAGGCCTAGGGGTGTTGTTCAAAAGTTGCAATTGATAGCAAATCAACTGCAAATCAGTTTTAAATTGTAACACTAAATTTCATTCGCGCACGATACGCTCTTCCAGCAAGACGCACATGAAACAATGATTTTGAATGGCGTATTCTGATCAACTGCAACCTGCAATCAATTGCAACTTTTGAACAACACCCCCTGAGTCTCAAATGTATATTAAACATGTATAATGCGTTCCTCTCTAGAGTCTGACTAAAGATCACACATAGATCGTGAATTTAATCGTGTTAATTTATGATCTTGATGATACAATATCATTAATTCAATAATCGTTTATAACTCAAATGCGAGAAAATAAGCTAGTACTGTTCTATGGACTTTACTACACGCAAGTCCACAGCCACGCCTGAAACGCAATAAATTTTCTATTTTTGGTGTCCTTACGTTCTACTCATACCTTTGCGTTTTTAGCCTGCGTCGGCCTCTTTTTTTTTTTTGATAAATACAAACGCTCCCCGAGTGCACAGTGTACGCTGATGTTCGGTTTGCGCTCAAGGAGCGTACATCGAACGTCAGTCCTACGTCTGTCCTGTGTTTAGGAGCGTTTCTAGTGAATAAAAAAAAATCTTTCCCGATGTAGACTAAAAGGAGCGTACGCCGAACGTCAGTCCTACGTATGGCCTGCGTCCAGGAGCGTTTTCAATGTTAACAAAATGCTGGGCTGAGGTAGGCTAGAAGCCCAAAGGTGTGAGTCGGCCTTTAAGTGTGAAAATGAGCTAAGTACTTGTACTTTGTTTGAGGAATGTATGCATGAAAACCAAAACCATATCGTGGTTAGCGCTTGGATTACTAAATGAAATGAAATGTGATGCTTTATTGACAATAAATCAAAATAATTTTCATGTTCATGCACGCTATATATGGTTTGAAGGTGCAGATTAAAAAAAACAGCTAGTCAGTTGCTTCGATATATTAGTTAGGATGACTGATTTAATATAATGATGATGATGTTGATGATGATAATGATTATGATGACATTAATGATAATAATGATAATAACATTAACAATTAAAAGAATGTAATAGCAACAACAATAATGATAATAACAATAATAATAATAATAATAATGAGAATAATATAATGACAATGATAATATCAATTGATATTAGTAGTATTATCATAATGATAACAATAATGAAGTTAATAATGCAAATTAAGAATAATAATTATACAACGACGACGACGATGTTGATGACCATTTTGGTGACGAATATCATTTATGGTATCATAATTCATCGTCATCATTGCCATCATTATCTAATCATAATTCAATGTAGTCAAGTTTCATTTATTTAATACATTGTTCAGCAGCATTCATGAAATGTTCTTGATAGCGTAATCACTGATAATATTTACTTTGCTTAATCAAAAGGATGTTGACGATATTTGAAATATTATGATATTAAAGGCATTAGTCATAAAACAATATTTCGAGCAAAAAAAAAAATATTCTGATATACCTCATTATTGACGAGAAAACAAACTGGTTATAAAATAGGACAACATGAAAAGAAGAATCAATAAATTGCTATTTATATACTTTGAAAGTATTCAGCAAACCACCACAGCATATAAACATATTTGCTTTCATGAAATGTGGTTTGGAGAATGCAAGGGCCGCCTCGACAAATTTACTTTTATAAATAATTTTTTTATCATTTCATACAGAACATTATTAGTTAGCGTTGACAGTATTTGTTCTACCCACGCGCTGTTGATATTGGTTTTGATCTAATTTACGAAATGTATTGGTTAGTGATTACGTGTCCGAACAACATTTTCAATTGGCATTTTTTCCAAATTAGGTAATGTTTTCCCCATGTTAGAACTGCAGAAAGAAACCAATTTTCTCTTAATAGCATACCCTGACCTTCCTTTCAAACATGATTATTTCTTAATGAAATTATGGAAAAAAATAACTTACGGAAATAGAACTGAAAATTCGACTAAAATATTTAAGTTTTCTCCTTCTAAAATCATTTGTTGTATCGTTTCTTTGACTTCATCATAATTTGTGTGACTTTATTTAACTGTATAGCAAGGCGAGAATTATGGTGGGCATACTGTGTACAGCCCTATCCATATAATCTTGAATATTCAGGAGGAAAACCAGTTAGCAACAAACTAAATGATGATTTAGAATCTTTGATTGTCTATCTCAATGTACAAATGCGTATTTGGTTGTATATAATACATGAATATTTCCACATATTGTTTGAATATACATATCACACATACGTCTCCGAATCGGGACGCAGGTGGCGCGCTAATGTTTCGCATCACTTTCTTTGAACATTGACTTCCGGTACGTGACAGTCCTGATGCACGGCTTTCCAGCTCTTATGGGGTGTTGTTCAAAATCATCTGCAAATCAACTTCAACTTTGCGTATTGTACCGTGCATTTTCATTCGCGCACGGTATGTGCATTTTAACCAGACGCGCATGAAACAATGATTTTGATTGGCACGTTCCGATCAACTGCAACTTGCGATCAATTGCCACTTTTGAACAACACCACCTTAGTTCATAATTATCACTGATTGTTTGCCATTCCATATAATTGTACATAGATGTATAAAGCGACCCGCTGGCGGGCACGGTTACCTTATACTTTTGATATGTCCATTTTTATAATCATTTTTACTTTATGCTGCGTGATTTTAGTTATATATACTTTGATACATTTTGATATGATTTTGGGCGTGGGGATATACTCTCAAAAGCTTTCTGGTGTATGTTTCTGTGTAGAATAGTCATGAAATTAGAACAGTTCTAGTTGCTGTAACAGTTATGCTCGCAGCAATAGTTTTGATTAGATGTTCTTTCCATTCGCAGGAATGGTCATAGATTTGGTGTGGTGAGCTATTATACGCCAACATAGTTTCCCACTCAAGGAATTCACGAAAGGCAAGAGATACACGCTCGTTTCCTGTTTAGTTCCTTTTATTTGTCCTACATCTGAAAAGGGCTTTGGAAACTCTAATCTTCTCTGATGCGCTACACAGAAACCGTGGGAATCATTTCTCAATTTGTTCTTATTTTGTTACCATTTTTTAAACAGATTGCCTTTGATGGCGGTTATTTTGAATTCATAATGGAATTACGTGATGAAGTACAGTCAAACCTGTCTACAGTGTCCACTGTCTATAGTGGCCACTGCCAATAGAGAACACCTGTCTATAGTGGTCACGTAAATTGGTTCCCTCCAGGTGAAAATGCATGTTATGGAACCTGTCTATAGAGGCCACCTGTCTAAAGTGACCACTTTTTCCGTTTCCCTTGGGGTGGCCTCTGTAGACATGTTTGACTGTATATGCATTCACCTCTAGACAATAAATGCCTTTTGAGAGAACTAGACCGGAAAATTGACTGGTCTTGAAAACAATCGAATAGATTTAAAAATAAATCAACTGTACTTTACTTGAAAAATACAAAACTTCATTCCTTATTTTTTTTGTATAAAAGTGTTGAAATTTTGAACAATGATTTCCAAAGCTCGATCGGTTTCACATATGTGTTTGTGGAAACTGTAGGAAGGATGGATTCTAAATTTAGAATACGCGCATAAATACACGGGACATGCCAGAAGAGGATTTGACTGACGTTGAATTTGTCCGCTCACAGTCGATAGGCCAATGTCATACTTACGTCAGCCAAGAATTTCTAATGTGTACATTCCTACGCTGGGTTAGGCGATGTAATTTGTCAGTGCCTTTGTTTTGAATTTATTGTGTAATAATTTTTTTTTGATCAACCATTTATAACACGATATAAACTATTTCCGAAAAGTTAAGTCGAACGGAGACAATAGACCCGTACACCGTGTATTCAATATGCGGACAGAACAATAACGAGTCGGTTCCGATTTCAATTGCATTGCAAATAACCATTGAAATTGCGTTCGACTTAACGACTTTCTATCGTGTTTTATATTGAATTATGCAAATTATGCAAACAAATGCAAAGGTAGATTGTCTGTCTCCGTTCCCACATTAATCTACTATACTACTCTTCCAAATGAAATAAAAGTACTGTAATGTAGCACAATGTTCCTCAGGAATTTTGTGCCCGATCTTATTAGCCTTGAATTTGTATCATTTTTTCTTGTAAAATTGGAAATCAATATGTTGCACTGTCTTCCATTTTCTACGTTTTTGCACTTTGTATCCAAAAAAAAATAATAAAATATTCTGAATAGAATTGTCCAGAAAATATTGTCTTCCGATTTGAGCATGTGTTGTATGTTTGTCAAGATATCAATAAATTCACGTATGTATGAAACTTTAAGCCGCCTTTTCTTGTTTTCATGGGGTTTTTGTTTGTATAACTTGCTTAACATAATGTATGAATGTAATATGAACAGAATATCGAATGTACATGTCGATAATGGTTGAATAAATATCCATGCTTTTTTTTTTTTTACTATAATCTATGGATGAATAATTCATGAATATACACTGCAAAATGCAACCCAATATATGCAACCCAATTTTGCCTAGTCTGCAAGCACATACCCTAGACTTTCGGTGTGATACAGGGTATGCATATTGTGTAACTAAATCACACACAAACAGCATTGCTCTACACTCAGTCTAGGGGAGAGCAATGCTGTATGTGTGTGGTTTAGTTTACACAATATGCATACCCTGTATCACACCGAAAGTCTAGGGTATGTGCTTGCAGACTAAGTTTTGCCCAAGCATTGAGCTAATTGCGAACCGCACCAACTGTTGGGCAATATATTGTTCAATGGTTGGGTGAGTTGAAAATAGATTGAAGCATCTGCCTACCTCATGAGGAAAAAAATACCAAACATTTGGGAGGGTTGAACTTTTTGCCAAACATTTTTTTAATGTCTATTGGGGTCGTGGTATAATGGTACTCACTCATAAAAGTCTATAGGGTCGCGGTTTGAACCCCTTCCT
>BQKZ01002384.1:5971-40665 GCA_036244855.1 Temnopleurus reevesii
ACGAGGCCTATATGTTGAATAAAATGATACATTTAATGATTTACTCAATAAAAATACGTTTCAGGGATATAAGATAAATGAAAATGAGGAACAGGACGTGTACAACTAAAGTTAACAGAGGTAGAAAATTTGGACATGGATTGATTACAAAAGCGTGCAACTCAATTTTGTCACTTATTGGTAAAGTTAAAACATTATCAGAATAGTAAAAAGTATGATATCAAAGTAATGACTTTTTCCACGCAATGACCTTTTCCACTCCGATCTAAATCTAAAGTTCGAGAAAATAAATGACAGAATTTGGAGCGAAGACTTAAATGACCAAATGAACCTTTATAACCCCAGCACACTTCAGATGGACACTGCATGAATGGGTGAATAACCACTGGTATTTTAATCTACCCGAAGAATTGAATCGAGATTTTTAATCGCTGAATTGTAGAAGTAGATTCATTGTAATCTGTGAACAAACCAAAACTTTTTCACAATGCAAGGAATAAGAAAAATATGCGGTAATAAAATTACACTGATTATTGGCACCTTTTTTGTAATCCGAAGTGGGGGATATTCTCAAACATTAGTGATATACTGTTGCAAACTCTCGTATGTCAATGTCCCAAACCATCGAAAGCCGTTTAAAATTATTTGGTTGAGGATTTCGTTCGTGAAATTATACAGGCTAATATTTTTCTAAATTCCTTGGATTGAGAAATCCACCTAATAGATTGTCATGATTGTAGTCATGGATCAATCGAAAATTTATTTGAAAATTTCGAAATACATTCTTATAAGAAATGTATAAAAAAAAATTCGAATTTAATACAATTTGGATTTTTCCCTTACTACACTGCAATCTCGGAACTTAGTATGTATACATCTCATTTTTCACATAGTGCGCCCAGAAGAAAGAGAAGTGTTGAAGCAAAATACCTCACAAAATATTGACTTTGATGATATACCAACGGGTGACGGTTCGTAATGATCATAGTTCTCCTGTATAAAAATGATTGATCTTCTTAGACGGGCATTGTTATCCATTTGAACAGAAGAATTAAAAATTGTTGATAGTCAAAGTTAGAATTATGTCATTGACTGACGAGGGAAAATGAACAGAGTTTGTGGCACTTGTATGGTATTTGGGGCAGAGTATCACAGAAAATTCCAGAGAAAAATTTCAGTGCAAAAAAATAAAATTGTAAGAAAACTAGGACATGTCACAACTTCACACTTCTGACCCCGCTTTCTGAACAGGTCTATCCACTTGAGTGACCATTGGGAGACTGCGGTTACAGGCCTTTATTCTGAAGGGTCGTTATTCCAAAAGTTCGTAATTTCTGAGGTTCAATACTCCGAAAAATAACAAAATCGAATACAGCGGGGAGGGGTTCAAATTTTTCTTTGAAATAACGTTTTCCTAATTTTAATCGAAACATTATCATTTCCAGCATAACAAAAGTTCTAAATAATTTCACAAAATGTATATTAGTTGCCCCTGTATCATTTCGTTTTTAGATCTATTATTATTGTTGTTGTTGTTGTTGTTCATCTACCATCTTAAGTAAAGTTAACATGCATGTAGCCATACCACTTGCTTCAGAACAAAGGAAAATGTGCATGCATGCTCTTTATAAAAGTTGAAAGGTCGGTCACCTCTTAGAAATGTCATGATGATTTGAAAATGGGATTCTTTCAGGCGACATTGTGTAAATTGCATCAAATTTGTTTGTATATTTGTTTGATTGTTTACTTGTTTGTATTTTTATTTATACGAGATTACTGACCGATAAGTCATCGATTGTATCAAACTCTCTCTCTCTCTCTCTCTTTCTTTGTTTCTCTCTCTCTCTCCCCCTCTCTCTCCCTCTCTCTCTCTCTCTCTTTCTTTGTTTCTCTCTCTCTATCTCCCTCTCTCTCCCTCCCTCCCTCTTTCTCTCTCTCCCTTATTTATTTTCTTGTGATTGTTGATAAATGATTCCAAGGCACAAGGTACCCTGCGCAGAATTCAAGCACCTATATTATCCTTATTATTTCTACCCGTGATTGAGAGTTTCTCATTGCTATCAAGTGATCACTCAAGGGGGTATTAACAGCATGATTCAAAGGCTATTTCATATCCTCGGTCATCCAACTTGCTGGCTCTATTAATTGCTCAAATTGCGTGGGTCTGATTTTCTATAAAGTTGGGCAAATGACCGTTTGGACAAAACTGGTGTTCTCTGCCATCCTTTCCAGAAGGTTTTATATTGTTCACAGTGGAATTAATGCTCTAGAAATAAACATGTTTGGAATAAGATATCATTCATAGGATTACATCTTTTTGCAGGTGGTATGTTTTACTGTTGTAGCGGATGTTATAAAACTTTCAGGGCATTTTAGTTGCCTTGGTAGTAATTTATTACATTATATTTGTTATCATATAAATTTGTTTGCATGATTCTTTCCAAGAACTATACAGGTGGCCTTAGGCAGGTGAACGTCCTACAAGCCCATTTATAAAATGTAATGGAACAGAGGCTTAAAATAGCAGTTAGAGTATATGGAATACATTTATTCATATTTTATGAAGAACACTGGGAATTATTACAGTCGAAAATATCATATACTGTACGATACTTTATAGTGTTTGTTAAGCTTAGAAGCTAAAATTCGGTAATAATAAATTCGGTTAAGGAATATTGTCTATTGACTTTGAACTTCAAAGATGATTTCATGTGTCACTCAGCACTCATCAGGGGAAGTAAGGGAGACAAATCGATCAAGATGGAATGATATAGAGAAAGAACTAGAGAGAGAGGGGGAGAGAGAGACGGAGAAAGAGAGAGAAAGGGAGAGGGTGTAGCGTGAGTTTGAGACAGAGAGGGGGGGGAGGGGAAGAGAGAGAGGGAGAGAGAGAATATGTTTATATCTACGGAAGATAGCAAATTAATTGGGTAGAAAAAATTGGGTAGAAAATAAAATCCATACAACAATATAACTTTAAAATTTCGTCCAGATTCCAGAGAAGATATAAGGAATTCAAAATTAGACGGATGACAAGATTATCACTATTGTTTACAGACAAGGGTTAAGCTATCCAAAACATCCGTTTGTTTCGGTTTACTTGATAAGGATTACAACCACAAGCTAATGACAGGACGTATACATCGTTCGCACACCTGTGTTTGGTTTAAAGTTCAATTATCTCAACTATCATTCAGATTAAGGTTTTACATGGATTAAAGTTAAGATATCTTAAAGAGTGTAATATTCATTTTGACAAATACAGCAAGAAAGATGCAATATCTGATGACACTTACAGAGATGGGAAGAACGAGATTACTATAAATATTGCAATTATGATATTAATAATCATTCAAAATATGATATGCAGATGTCACCTAACTATGCAACTATTCGTCTCAATATGGATTACAACAAAAAAGTTTTCGAGAAATGATATCAATGTTTTCTAATTTCACTACTGTTGTTTCTATATCGTTATTTAAAAAATAACCTTAATGCAGTTGAAGAGATAAATGCATGAGATCCCATCTTACAGGCCTACCATCATGACCATTACGATTTGTAATAGTAGGAATGGTATCGATATGATGTCTTTTAAAGTCCAGTGTAGCTTTTCCCACTCCAAATCCGTCACTATTACCTGATAATTAATTTCCAAATTATGTAAAAGAATATATTAAAAACTTATGCATTATTGGTAAAAATCATTTTAAAAATAGAGATCTTTAATGGAAAAAAGGCATGTGATTCAACGGTTAGACGTAATTTTTTTTTCCAGTACTGCAGTAGTAACATCGTTTTAAATAATGGAATTATAAAATACTGTAAGACGTTATTTTATTTGATGTTCTGACATACATTTTGCTAAATCTAACAAACAAGAAATCAAAGGGATGATCATTCAAGCTATTTAAAATCAAACATTCTTTTGGAAAATGGTAATCTTTCCACAAAGATTTTTTTAAATATATTTGAAGTCCCATATGAGTCAGATCGTCGAATGTTTTACCGAATCTTGATGTACTTTAAGTTCATCACCAGTGATAACCGAGTGCTTGTAGTTGAACACAGGAAAAGATCAGATACGCATTAATGGTGCTCTCATGCCCGACAGTAAGAAGGAAATAACACCCCATAACTCTTCTAACAAGACGAAATCAAGCCTCCAAATCCGTTTCTATTGTTCTGATGCATGATATGTTATTAAACAAAAGTGTTTCTTTGCCTTGTAATCTCACTCAAGACAGGAAATCGTTAACCAGATAGTGATTCCAATGAAAGTATATGGGATCCGTCTTCCATGGATGTTTCACGGCCGATCTCATTATGATGGGATAAGTATGACGTGGCTTCAAGCTCCCAATGGATCAGGTGGATAACCTTCAGAGTGTCGTAAATATGAGAAGCCCACATTCATTTATTTATTTCTATTTATTTATTGATCCGGAGTAGCCCATTTAGCAAGAATTGGTCTCTCATGGGGACCCAAACAAGATAATGATTTTTTACACACAATTTAAAAACCGTTATACATCACCATCATCATTATCATCATCATCATCATCATCATCATCATCATCATCATCATCATCAAGGCTTTATTTTAGTAAAAAACGAAGTATTTGTCATATTAATGTTTGTTTTATTTTGTTGGTTGGTTTTTGTTTTTATGCTTAAAGGGGAACTTTACCCAGACATTGATGCACTCTCAGTAGATGACGAAAAATACAATGATCAAAGTGTGAAAATTTGAGCAAAATCCATCAATCCATTAAAAAATTATGACTTTTCAAAGTTTTGATTTAAACCCCTCATGGACTCCTTAAATTGGCAACGTACAGAGACAAAATGGCTGCCAACATGGAGAACACTCCATTCACTTTATACACAGAATTTTACATTTTCTTCTTTTTCAAGAAAAGGAGACAATAAATAATCAAAATTCATTCCGAAATGCATGCAGAATCAAAATGTCCATATCATACTTGAAGATAAAAGTACAATTTTGTATACTTTTCTTGAAAAAGAAGAAAATGTGAAATTCTGTGTACAAAGTGAATGGAGAGTTCTCCATGTTGGTCGCCATTTTGTGCCTGTACGATGCCAGTTTGAGGAGCCCATGAGGGGTTTAAATCAAAACTTTGAAAAGTCATAACCTTTGAATGGATTGTTGGATTTGATCAAATTCTCACAATTTGAATATTGTATTTTCCTTCATCCACTGAGAGTGCATCAATCTCTGAGTGGAGTTCCCCTTTAAAAAGATTTCATTTCCACTTCAATATTTGTGGTGTTCCTTTGCTACCAATCACATCTGAAAATAACCATGAAAATGCAATGTCTGTGCATTATGTTATGATACTCAGAAATTAGTAAAGCTGAACGATATTATGTATCTTGATTTCAAAATGGATTAATTTATGTTTGTCATGGTATTTTTTTCCTACTTTTGCATCTGAATATAGAAAATACATCGTAATGAACAACTTGAGTAATTCATTTCCAAAGAGGATCTTAAACACACAGGATTAAAAACAAAAAAACATCCGGTGAAATTCGGAAATATTTGTTTTGTCTTGGGGCTACCGGATGGAGGACACTAATAATCGGCTAGAATCTTCTAACGCGTTGTTCTTCCTTTATCCAATTGTCATGATTTTGTTTGCCAAAGCAGTTTGAATTCAAGAAAGAAGATAAGCGGGTATTACATGTCAGCTTGATTGGCAATCTGAAATATCTGAAAAAGATGTTTGTAGTGTGGACTTATAACTTTGAATGCTGTTCTACACAGTCAGAAAAAAAGGTGCAATAGTGCACCTTGCATTTACACATGTGAGCATCATTTTGGGTGCAATAATTTTTTTTCTCGGAAAGGTTGTTTTTATTCTAAGCCAAATCGACCTCCCGACTGAGGTACTCGCTGCTTTTGTATACGTGAACGGTGACAATTCATTTCCGGTGAAAATATGGCAACGCATTCGCCCGTGGCTAAAAAAATAGTTCTAATGTCCATCACCATGATCACTCAATAAGTAAGAGTGGATATAATAGCTAAGTCAGTAAATCGAATGAAGCGATCCTTCATAGCGCATTCGAACCCGGCAACTTTTGCATTTTTAAAAATACATGTAAATGTGTTTTGCAAAATATTGCACCTTCATGAAAAAAAAAATTAATATTGCACCCTAAAAGACGCTACCAGTGTTGTAGAAGATTTATTTTTTGTGTATTTCATCATGAAGCATGAAAAAAAGGAACGAGAATTTTGTACTTTTATTCACTTTGCTTGTCACGAGATATAAAAACTGCTTATTTTTAAGACATTATACAATCATTTTGGAAAAAGAAGACTTCTATTCTATTAAGAATACATGTGGCACAAAGTCTTAGATATTGAATTCTACCTGTTTATAATATTTCCCAGTGATTTTTTGATTGATTGGAAGAATAGGCTAGGAGGAGAGGGGGACAGAACATTCTGTTTTGACATGCAGGTTATCATCGGTTATGTTATTGTTTCAGATACGTACAAATATAGATTAATCATCAGCGGAAGGAATCCAAAGATTTTCATAAGATGTCATGGAATTTCCACCACACGGTGCCATGTGGAGTAGACAGAAAACAATTTTGTCATAAGTAACTATAAATATCGACGGAGAATGTGGAAAAGCTGATTAGTTTTCATGGGCCAGTCAGGATAAGTTCCTCATCTGTCTATGTGTCGCCTAGTCGCTTGCACTTGTAAGTGTTCATCCTACGTCGTTCACTGGTCTTTAGCCTCCTAAAACTCGACAAACAAGGCTGATACTCCCAGTAAGCCTTGGCAGAATCACTACTAACGAAAAGATCGAGTTTTAAAGAAAACGACAGGACTTAGAGGGGAACAACAATATGTGAACGTTAATAGATGCTTCGGGCTGATGTAATTATTTCGAAACTTTAATTCAATTAAAATCATTGCTGTCAGATGCCGCCCACTCGCTCGTCTCCTCTTCTTCAACATCACATGGTTAAAGATGGGAGAAAGTTTGTGAGCGCCTTCCATTTCCAAAGCAATTATGTATCCTGCAATGTGGTAATGCCCAAGAAATCTATATAGAAAGGGTTGTGAAATACACAGAATGGGAGGGATGAGAGAGAGGTTAGAATATGATACATTGTGTGTATGTGTGTGTGTGTGTGTGTGTGTGTGTGTGTGTACGTTTGTTTTGTGTGTTTTTAACCAAATTGTTTTAAACCTAATACTTAAAATGTGTTTTAGGGGCACTTTTCTGGTCAGAGCTACGGGCGCCAAATCTGAGGTTAAAAAAAAAAAAAAATGGCGGCAAAATTGCAGAAAGGGGCGCCATATCGGATATCAGGTGATAACTTTCTGTTTTTGCTTCCCAGCCCAGCTCATCCCCCGGGCCGCCAAATTTGTGAGTGCAGAACTGTTTTGTTTTATTGCTTGCTAGCCGAGTTCATGCAGTTCCCCGGTGGGACCAAAATTTGCTGTGAGGCGCACCAAATTTGAGGTGATGACCTTTTTCTGTTTTGTTTTGTTTTATTTAGTTTTTTTTTGTGTTTTTTTTTGGTGTTTTTTTTGCTCTTCAGCCCAGTTCATTCCCCCCCCCCCTTTCTTTCTTTTTGTTGCTTGTCAGCCGAGCTCAGCCCCTAGGGCGCCAAATTTGCTTAGAGGGTCGCTAAATCGGTCATGAGGACCGAAACTTACTTGAAAAACAAACCGGGCAAATAATATCATGATTATTCTTCTAAATGCCTAAGCGCCTACCTGGCAGCTATGCTATGGCCGGGTAATAATATTAGATAATAATTGTCTCGCGCCTCTGAATAGGTGACTAGAGAGATGGCGTGTTTAAATGCTATATATTATTATTATTATTATTAATTAGCATAGTCATTGAAGCAAACTTGATATATTTCCTTTTGTTATGTTTGTTAGAAAGATATGACAAATTTGGATATACAATATAACCAATGATTAATGTATCTATACACAATCAATTCTCAAATGTTTTTGTTATTATCATCGCTATTTCAATTAAACAGTGATCAATATTCATGCCGACATATTGAAACCTCGAAAGTGCTATAGAATTAACATTTGGCTTGGTTTTCAAGCCTAGTGATTCTGATTTACGTTTGTTGCTGCTTTTTTGTTCTTGTGCATGTATTTGTGGGGGTTCTTTTTTACTTGTTGAATTTCCTAATATATCATATTACTCCAAAATTACCACTCATTTGATGTCTTTATTTTTGCAAGAAGACGTGTTATGGAACTAATATTAATATCAGTCAAAATGAATCTAAATAAAATACAAACTGCTACATTTCTTGCAACTCACATGCACATGTAGGTCAACCGCAATACTCCTTAATCAGTGTCGAGACATTCTTCTTGATTAGGCTAAGCAGAGGTGGCGAGAAGACATGTTATCAGATGGTGGTCTTTTGTGAATTCATCGAGAGGAAAATCTTATAAAGCATTCTGACTCGCCCAGGAATTCGGTAGTGAGAACAATTAAACTAAAATCTTCAGTGATGTTTAGCGGTTTGTCAGATAAATGTTTCAATATAATTTTAAATGCCGTTAGTCATCGTCTTCATCAATATTTTCCTCTTCTTCGTCGTCGTCATCATCATTCTTAATTATCACATCACTTGCACCAACACCTCCATTACCACCTTCATTGTCATTATTATTATCATTATACCCCAATCGCGATCACTATCACGATCGCGATTTTTCTTTCATTTCAGTGCAATAACTTATCAGGACGCGCATTTACTATTTGTATTGTTTGATTATTTTCCAAACTTTGGTTTCCAAACTTTTTCAATACTTGCGAGCGTGAAAAGATAACCTACAGGAAGGTGTAATTAGAGAAAAAAACACAAGAGCAACAATAGCGATTAAATTAAGTCAATAGTGCAGTATTAAAACTCTTTTCGTACTGATTAAGGGTATAGTGATCCAGTTTTTCACATTTGACCCTGGCATGCCTGGTAACATGTTGATTTAAAAAGTATATAACTGTTCATACTTATTTGAAAATCTACAATCTGATGATAGCAGAAGAGGAATAAGGTTCAATTTTTAATTTTCAAAACTCACTTATTTGACGTTCAAGTTTATTCGTCATTATGTGATAAAACACATGTAGAAAACATTCCTTGACAATGGAATGAATTAAAACTATTTTGACTTGAGGCAATCTCGCACAGAAAAGAAAGAAAATGACGTTACGGTTTTTCCCCGAATTTTGTCCTCCCTCTTCTTTTCTAAGCTTATTCATTCACGGCCTCGACTCACTTTGGTAACAATATCGCTTGCATTGTTGCATGGGTACTCGTGTGTTTCACAATGGAAAGTGTAAATAAGGTTAAATAATACTTCACAAAAATCAGTGCCAATACTTCTACGAGATAAGGCATAAACCAAGACCGTAATTTTCTTACAGGGCAATTCCATGGTAACGGAAGGACATTCAGACAAAACATTTAAAGTTCAAGCAAGAACTGCAACAAAACAAGTGATGGAAGAACATTTCAGACCTTGCAAAAGGAAGGCTAGAACATAGTTCTTCAATATCTACTGATTTTTTAGTTGTTGAACCTCTTAATCAATTCTAAGATATGCATATTAATGAGGTCGGTAACGGAAGGGCGCCATAATGTCCTTCCGTTGCCGACCTCACTAATATGAATACCTTTTGCAAAGTTTGAAATGCTCTTCCATCACTAGTTTTATTACAGTTCTTGCTTGAACTTAATTTTTTGCTGAATGTGGGCTCATTTAGCGTGGAATTGTCCTACATGTGGTTATCATGGCTTATTATTGGTATTGTAGTGTATATTGAATGCGTTCCCAGGATCAACCAGCTATTAGGGGCCAATGCTCGAAAATGGTCTTAGCTATCATCTTCATGAAGACGTCTTAACTTCTTATACCACCCTCTTAACATATCGTATCGACGCTAACGTAGATGTCAAGACGTCTTAGCCAGAAGATGAAAGAACATTTCGAGCAATCGGCCCCTAGATATTAAAAGCATCAATTAGCAAATTTATACTGTTTTGATTAATATTGCCTTTATCTAAGTATCCCTCTATGGTGTTCCCATTAATACAAGCCTAATATGCAATGTGAGTTTTTACTCATCATGACACATTCGTTAAAAAAAAATGTGCAAAATTTAACCAAACACGTACCAGGCAACATAATTTCCATACCAGCTGAATTATGTCCAACTTATTGCTAAATTTGACAACAAGTTCGACATTGCACATACTTATTTCTTAGAGTATATATATATATATATATGCCAAATCTATGGTGAAAATGCAAAATTCTACCAAATGTTGGACATATTCTAAACAATAGTTGTGTGGAAAATATGTTATCCTGTGTTAGTAAACTTTTTTTTTTTATATCACCGTGTTGCCCATAAACAAAGCAACTTTACATGAATTGCGTAATGTTTAGCCTGAAGCCGAATTTTTGCCACGCTTTCATATCAAGATGGTTCACAAAATGCTCGTCAACCATGTGGACTAAAAAGACAATCATTTTAGTCCAGTCAACTAATCCCGATGGGAGACCTATCTGAGGCGGGTCATTGGAGGGAAATCGGATGATCCATTAAAAAGCTATGAATTTTCAAAGTTTTTGTTAACATGGTTACCACCCCTCATGGGTTAATGCATTTGGCGATCTATACTAGTACAAATGGCTGCCAACATGGAGAACTCTCCATTCACTTTCTTACACCGAATTTCAAATTTCTTCTTTTTGTATAGACAAATTTTTTGTTGTCTATAATGGAGAGATCGAGTATGCAAGCATTCAAAAAAGAATGGTGGTGATTCCTCAATTGAAATAACATATTGATGCATTTCTAGTGAATTTGTGTACATAGTTGATGAGGAGTTCTACATCACAGATTATGCAAGTCCAGTTGAGGATTATGTGTTCTGATAGCACACACCTCTGCATCTGTTTAGGGTTAAAAACTTAGCAAAAGTGGAAGAAAAAAAATTGGAGGCGTGTTATTTTCAATCCGGACATTTTTTCCGATTGCATCTGGTCCAGAGAATTATTGACTACATGTAGAAAAGGAAATCATACAATCAGATAAAAAAAAAAAAGATTGAAGAAAATCGCAACTATAAAATCAACAGTACTGTTATATTTCAAGGACCACTAGCAACCTTTGGTCACGTGATATGACGTATTGGCATGCACTTCTCAAATTATGATAACTTGTATCTAGAAATCCATTTTTATCATGAATGCATGTTTGTTTGTTTTTAATTTTCGAAAGATTGAATCAATAAATGCATATATATTCCCAATATATATATAGACGATTTAAGAAAAATAGGGGGGGGTAAAACAGTAAGATATGATACACTAATTGCAGAGAGAAGTGCATGACATACGTCATATCACGTGACTAAAAGTTACCAAAGTGCACGAGAAATCACGGTTGATTTATACCATTAATATTTTTACTTATTGTGCGATTTGCTTAAAATTAGATTTTTCTGGCCCAGACTCAGTCTTGAAACGGCAAAAGAAAAAAAATTGGTGTAAAATTTGATTGCAGATATTTTCACAAAAATCTTCTTGTTTTACCAGAAAAGGAGTGAGTGCCCCTGGGATCCTTTAAACTATTAAATCTATATATTTTAGAGAGAGTATTTTTACTTTAAAAGTATATACTAAATAAAATTCTGGTTGCTGTTAGAATTATAGCATTAATTAACTTTAATCAAATCAATTTCAAATACACATTTGTTTTCACGGGTGTTTATGAACAGCATGAAGTAGAAAATGCTGACTGCAATCAAGTTACTGTTGTGCTTAAATCTTAATAGCAGTTTATGTCTTCTCATTTGCGATAGGCCATGCATGAAAAATATATTTTCCTCTAATCAAACGGTTTCAACACGCAATTTTAAATGTTTTTAGTCCTTGGGTTGGAGATTATTAAGGGTAAGGAGGGTTTCTTAAAACTGATTTTGAAAGGCATCTTTAACTGAAAGATACCCCGCATATGATTTTTTAATCCCGCGCTGTGGGATTATTGACAAAGATTTGCATCATTTACGTTTCATCTAAATGTATGTTCCATATCCGTTCTACAAGCCGTTTATCCAGACTTTGGGGCGATATATACACCTCCATAATCCTCACATAATGAACATCTAATAAAAAACAGTCACAAATAAAAAGTATTTTCTATTTGTATTTACATTTAATAACAACGTCAAAGCCCTTCAATTACTACTAAATCCCCCATTAAATAAACAGGAAACAGATCTTGATAATCGCCATTTCATTTAAAAAAAAGTGATGCAGATAATAATAATCACACATGCAGAGGTATTATTTTATCCAATAATTATTAAGCTGCTTTCTATTTCGGCAATGAATATGAAAATATTCCCCTTTTACGTAAAAATGCATCCTATGAGACTGCTTTGATTTCTTGTTTGCATATTGCATAATAAGATACACAATATTGCTATGCGATCATGTTACTTCTTCAAATATAAAAGTATTTCAGTGGAAATAATGACATATAGCAGAGCTAAGAAAGATAAAAAAAAAAAAAAAAAGAGTGAGGGGCCTTGATTAGGATTCTGTCCTGGGGCTGTTCATTATTCACTGTATAGTGCTTCTCAATATTACATACTTCATTTGATTTTCGGCTGAGGAATTAGCACTAATTGGACAAATAATTTCACTCCTTATACACGAATATACAATATAATGACCATGAAAACAGAACATATCTTGTCTGGTTTATTTCTACAGACCATGCATGGGCCAATTGCACAAAATGGTCTTGGCTATCTTCTTCTTGCTCAGACTTCATAATTCCTCGTGCTACCCCCTTAACATAGACACAAACGTTGAGACATCTATATGTTGTGAGAGTGGCACAAAAAGTTAAGACGTCTTAACAAGAAGAGGATAGCTCGGACCAATTTGTGCAATTGGCTCCCAGCCTTAGGATTATATCTTCAAATCGATGGTCTGACAAAATTTTGTTGGAGGAATCGGGGCAATTACATTATGCGTATGAAATACATGTGATCATTTTGACATGGATGGAAAACCTTATTGGCACGCCCGCTGATCAATTATTTTCACTACAAAGTATTCAGTAAACATTCTTAACATTTTTACAGTTTCAAAACATCATTAAGTGGAAATTCTCCTCACATCATTTTCAGTGTTAAACGCTTTGATTATCGCAATCAAATTCGCCCCTGGATAATAATGATAATAGGTGTACAAGGGTGTCAACAACATGATTTCTATCTTCAGAAGGGCCAGCGCCCCCACCCTCTTCTCTCTTCCATTGAGCGATATAACAAAATAATGTGGAATTTAACTCAACCAGTGGGTCAACAATGAAGAGATCATGTGATAATTTGTGTTGGACGCCGTCAATTTTTTTTTTTTTGGGGGGGGGGTGATTTTCTCGAAAATTCATGCTAAAAGTGACTGGTCAAAATGTACTTTGTCTTAATGTACATGATAGGGTGGGCGTTGGAAAATCGAACAACCGCGAGGGGGGGGGGGGGGGGGGGGGGGCTTGATTGTGGCTTGGAATTCCCCAAACTAGCCGAGCCCCTGAAATTCTTGATACACTTAACCATATCCAATAATATATAAATAGCATTTCATATTGACTGCTTATATCAATAAAATTTAAATACATTTCCATATTTGCAACTTGTTCGAAAAAGAAAGAAACCTTTAGAATAATCGAGTTTAGCCTTTATAATGCAATTACTCGGGCTCAAGAAACCAATTTGTATTTTAGATATTTGTTTTATGCTAACAACACATCAGCGAACATAAAGTGACCCTCTCCCCCATGTAGGATCATCTTTTGGATACCACAAAGGCCCCCCCCCCCCTTTCCTTCCTTCGTTCGAAACAGTGTTTGAACAATCATACAGATGGATATCGAATAGTGTTCCGTTACAAAAAAAAAGGGAAATCACCGGCAACTCCTTCGGCAGACAAAATCTATATTGAAGTCATTCGCGAGGGGGCGCCTTCACACCTGAGTATTTCAGTTTTATTGAGCATTTAAACAGCATCATGACTCTGCCTATAGGCCTACTAAGTACAGTGTCTAGTACAGTGTCTAGAAGGTTAGAAAACGTACCTTTATCTAGCTGTGATATATATCTATCAATACTATCATTCACAAGTTTTTAATTGTAGACAGGTATTATAAGTAACTTGTTAACTCGAAGTTATATCAGACTTTGTCCCAATAATCCATTTTTACTTTTTACATAACTATATTCAAAACTATGAATCATTATGTCCTCCATAGCATAAATGAGAAGCTTTAGTACTCCAACTAGTCCTAAAAAGAATCAAAATCTGTTCCTTCATTTGTTTCCAGTCTACCCTGTTGTTGTTGTTGTTGTTGTTGTTGTTGTTGTTGTTGTTTGAAGGGAGGAGTTAAATGGATCTATATAAGAATTCGAGTACCTGGAAATTGAGGTACAAAATAAGCACATTTTTAAAAAAAATCCTTATAATTCCTGAAAGTTCCGTTTTCACTAAATCATTGGGTTTTTTTCTCCGTAGATAAACTTTCCTTGTCATTTTATTCCAATCAGGCAAACTATAAAATAGAAGGAAAATGTGTCAAATGCAGTTCGTATGATAATCTATATGGGACGTATTAAAGGGTGTAAAGCGCAATATATTCGATAATCGAATGGATGAGAATTTTTAGTTTGAACAAGTGGGGTGCTGAAAATTAGTATTTTTTTTATTTCACTGCCCCCCCCCCCCCCCCCTCAAAAAAAAAATGGAGTCTGGAGTCTCTTTTCTACTCGACGACTAGACCGATAAAACGGGTCTATTTCGATCAGGATTTGCTTCGCTGAGGCTATCGCCTGGCTACGCATCCTTCCTCTGGAGGGGGCACCACCAAAAGTCAGAAATCGTTAAAAAAAAACCTCCGAGAGTCAGATTTTTCTGACTACTCGACGACATGACATTGAAATGTTTTTCAGAGACATAATTTGTTCCACTTTGGTATTCCATCAGTTTCAATACTACAAACATTAGTCANCTTCCCCCCTCAGCTCCGATCGGAGTCAGAATGAGGTTGCGCAATCTCATTCACGTGATCGTGATCGATCAACCAAATTCTGTCGAAAAGTACGGAGCTCAGACAGGAACGGAGAGAAAGAGAGGTGATGTATTTCTGTAAAATGATACTCGTGTACAATTTAAGAATATATTCATACATTTTCAATTTTATACGCTGTTATGACTTTCTGAAATGATAAGGCGGCTGATTTTAGGAGCGTTTCAATTTAAATTGTCCATTGGCATTGTCGTGATCGCAGAGCCAGGAGTCTGCTCCTGATTTGGAGGCTCTGCATGAGGCAATACGCCCCGATCCGCTGGGTGGCGAATCGCACAGAGAGCGCTAGAATTGAGTGCTGGTGGCTAGTGCATTGTGAATAGTGCTAACGTATAGTGCTGTTTAAAAAAAACCCAAACAAACAAAAACAAAAGGTGTAAGAAAGGGGGAGGGGGAAAATCCATATTGCAGAAAAGCCAGGGTTGGATAACTTAGGCCTCTAATTTATGATGCAGCATAATACATAAATGATAGAATTTGATTTTGATTAGATGCGTGATGCAAGATAATTACATGGACGGTGCGACATCAGATTACGTAACATATTTACTCTTACCTCCATAACCTCGGCTTTAGGTCTGTAAACCATTTTAAAAAAAAATGAAATTAGAGATTTTGATAGAATGGAGAAATGTACATCGGGTCTTCTCATTTTTTATGAAAAAATATAAGATAGTGATAATTCTTTTGAAAAGGTGTTTCTGGATGAAAGAATTAAAAAAAGTGTCTTATGTTGTCTTTGTTGAGTTGAATATGCAGACTTGCTGTAATATGCTAACTTTTCAATTATTTAATTTGGTGTGAATGCCTAGCAAATCGGGTGCTGTTTACTAGGCATTTTGCGATTTTAATCAAATATAAGTTACAGTAAAAAAAAAAAAAAAAACAGAATGAAAAAAATTCAGGTCAAGTTTTATTCAGAGGGTCAGTTGATGGATTACAACAAATGATTTTTCTCTGCCTCATGATAAACCCTACTTCCAGGTGGCCAATGCTATGAGCAGACCACTAGAAGACTGTGCTGCCATGGAGGACAATGGGAATGGATTGGAAGCCATTTTGGAGGAGACTGGAGAGGAGTCTGGGAAGGAGACGGGGAAGGAGCGGGGTAATGGTCATGCTCCTGCTCCTGCTCCAACGGAAGGAGAACCTGGATTTGAAATGACTGCCGGTGCTGTTAAAATACCTGACAATGGAGGGGTAATTTTTTTTTTTTTTTTAAATTTGTGCTCCTTTTTTTTCGTATTCTTATCGATGGAGGAGACATGGGATTGGGGGGAATAGTTCAATATGGAGTCTTGGAATGAGTCAGGATGAGAGATAGGAAAGGAGATGGGTCATGCTCCTGCTCCAATAAAAGAAGAATCTGGATTTGAAATGACTGCTGGTGCTGTCAAAATACCTGATATTGGAGCAGTAAGTTTAGGTTTATTTGCCAATTTAAGATCCATGTACCTTTTTTTTTTAATTTTGCCAATAAAGTCTGTGGGATGTAAAAAAATATATATTTTGAGAATATCTTCAATATAAGTCATATATAGGAAACTTTTAGTAATTCTTTGATGATCTGAATACTTACTGGTACGTGTTAAGTTGTTGCTAGATTAAAAATGTGCCATCTAAAATGTCCAAAGATGGGATGTAGCTTAATATATCATGCTATACTTTTGTTTTTTATTGAATATCTATGGAGTCATATTAATACTGTCTATGTAATTTCATTGTAAAATGCTTTCAAAGTATACATTTTACCATTGAAAACTGATGAAACCTGTAACCTTTTCCATTCTATTATCCTTGCTAAATTTAGAAAGTGATCTTGTATTATCCAACATTGTAATGTCTGATAAGGGGAAGTAGTTGGGCTTTTAGAATCATCATGATGTAATGTTCTTCCTGTCATATGTTTTCCAGACCACCTTTAGTTTGAGGAAGTTGTGGGCTTTCACCGGACCTGGTTTCCTGATGAGTATAGCTTACCTCGATCCTGGCAACATTGAGTCAGATCTACAGTCGGGTGCTGTCGCTGAATATAGGGTGAGTTCTTTGAATGTGAAGCACAATGACAAAAAGATGATAAACTAAACAACTTATTGAAGTCTCATTAATGGTTCTAGTTGCACTATGAACATTATAGAAAAAGGGTTTAGACTAAATTTTCAACTTCTTATTCAACTTCTTATTCCGCAGTGGTTCTCGTTGCATTGTGAACATGATGGACAAGGAAAGTAGACAAAATATAAAAATCCTCTTTCATTCCTCCACAATGGTTCTATTAGCAATGTGACTATGTTGATGGACTAATAAACCGTACAAAATAAACAAATACTCATTCAAGACTCCACATTGGTTCAAGTATTTTTTTTAACAGGACGGTCAAAGAGGTATGGCTGTTATTGACAAATTATTACCATTACATTCATGTTTATTCATGAGGTCACAGTGAGCAGAACAAATGAATTGGACAAACTAAACTTCTCCCATTCAATACTTCACAATTAATCTAGAAAACAAATGAACTATTCTTGTTCTCTAAAGAAATGTAAGAGCAGGTGCTCCACCTATTATACTGAATAAACAGGGAAACGTTTTTTTTTTCTGTGTTAAAGGCTATTGTGAAGGCTCAAGTGGAAGTTGTCTACTTTGTCTAAATTTTTCCTTTTCTGCTCACAGTATATGGATCTGCATCTCAAATCTTTTTTACGTGTGTGTGGAGAATAACCTCCAAATATGTGTTGGTTCTGTTAACAATGTGTGGATGTGCGTCTCACATCGCTTTGGAGGATAACATATTGTGTATTGATGCGTTAAAAATACCTCTACGATTTTGTCCACTTTCTTTGCCCTTTGTGTTCACAGTGAAACCAAACAGACCTTCACACTCAGCAGTCAAGCCCTTATTTGGGAGAAAAATGTGCTGATTCTTGAAATCTTGTTTGCTCACTGTCAACTTGACACCAAAATGAGGGTGTGATCAAAGGCCAATGGACTTATTCTATTGAAATGCAAAACCTGGCATCACCAGACACTTGAGAGGTTCAAAGTATCTAGTGCATACTGTATTCAACTCCCTAATTCTATGTCATCCATGTAGGTGCTTTATTGTCATAAGCTCACATCCTTGTGATAATTGTCAAATAAAGTTGATATGTAAAATGCAAGTTTCTAAGTAGTTTAATCCATTTATTGTTTTTTCCACTATTCAAATTACTTTATACAACTACTGAATCCTTGTACCTTTGCAGCAATGTCGTCCCAACAATTATAGATAATTACAAATCTAGAAATGGCAATAGTGCCAATAGGCGGGTTTACTCATAGATGCAAATTTTATTAGTACTCTACACACAAACATAGTTTTTGACAACCTGAAAGCTTTTGCAATGCCTGTCAGACATAGTATCAAGTGATGTATGTGCATTTGTAAATTGGGTTTTGAGTATAATAGTTCAGTTGTTACTGACGGTTTTATTGTAACTACGTTCATTGGCAAGGAACGTACATAAATTTGAATCCGATAGTAACCTGGCCTATTGATCCAAGGGGGTTGGCTATTGCCGAAAAGTTGTGTCTGAACATAATTTTATAATTCATACATCCATCAAAATTTACGGATATCTCTAATTCTTTAAAAATTACAAATCACAATTGAAAATGATAACTGCTCATTGTTATCATTTGCACTAAGATGAAAGTGATTTTAATGTTGTATTGACAGCTTTTATGGGTTCTGATGTGGTGTACTGTGATGGGCTTAGTGCTCCAGTTGCTTGCTGCCAGACTTGGATCTGTTACAGGTATTTAGACCTAGAATTAGAAAGAAAGAAAGAAAATAGTGTTAGTTTTTCAGATTTTAACCTTTATACATTCTGAAAGTTGTCACAGTGTTATTTGAAGAAAAAAAATCCTTACGAATTTGAAGGTCAAAGGTTGATACTCCTCATAGCACTCTATTACATTTACAAGAAATTTATCCAGTAATTAGGGTATTTCACAAAACCATTTGAAGGAATGTTTTTTGTTCTAAAAAACGATGACGAATGTTCAGTCTGAAATGAAAGAGATTGCAAATGTGTGTTCTGAAAGCATTGAAAACACAAAAAAGTGACTAAAAAATGCAAAATTTGTGTTTTCCTGAAGGTATTCTGCTTAATATTATCACATGTTTTATAATGAGAGTAACGCAGGATATGTAGAATAATGTAAATTCATTCATAAAAAAAAAAGGTTTTAGAAATTGCAAACCCTTTTGAGTTGAATTTTGGGTGTATTTAGGTTTAATTGGGGGCAACGTGTTGTTTCTTTCCATGCATTAAGGAATGTAATGGAATACCTAGAATTAATCATTCTTGGTTCAATCTCTAATCATTCACCTCGATTCCATGTCCTACAGGATACCATCTAGCTCAGGTGTGTTATCGAGAGTACCCAGTTGTTCCTCGTCTTGCTCTCTGGATCATGATCGAGATTGCAATCATTGGATCAGATATTCAAGAAGTAGTGGGATCGGCCGTTGCGATCAACCTTCTCTCCAATAATAAGTAAGTTTATTTGTAAGGAATTGCAATCAATGAATCTGGCATTCAAGAATGTGGTTGGATCAGCCGTGGCAATCATCCTTCTTTCCAATAATAAGTGAGCTTAATTTGTTAGGAATTGCAGTCATTGGATCTGGTATAAGAGAGGTGGTTGGATTATCTGTGGCAGTCAACCTCCTTACCAAAAATGAGCAATCACTGAGTCAGATATTCAAAATGAAGTGGGATAATTTTGGTTAATCAAACTCCTTTGCAATCAAAAGTCAACTTGAAAAAAAGAAAGGTCTGACATACACCAATTAGCCAATTTGATGAGGGGCAGGATATTTTTTATGACCAAACAGTAGAAGGCGTAAAGCAGTGTGGCTTACTCCAATTATAATTGGTGTGCATTTGGAAGTCCATATTGGAAAGTGCAATGAGCTTTGACAGCCAACTTTCTATCCAATCCGTGATTGCCAACGTTGACCATAATCACCCTATAATCAACCTACCCTGCAATGCAAGATTCAGTGTTGTGTGAACATAATGGCCTCTTCAGCACGTGAGAAAGTCTTGTAAAAAGGATATTTGTTATTCATATATAGTTTGAGTATTTGCATCAGATTTGCAAATTATCATGGTATCATTCTCTATTGCTTCCCAGAATTCCCATCTTTGCAGGGTGTCTGATCACTGGAGTTGACACATTTACATTCCTCTTCCTAGAGAGCGCAGGTTAGTTGGTACTTTACATTTTTTTTAAACTTTTTGAGTATCGGATGTAATCTTCAAGATAAGATACAGGCATTTGATTTTGATAGGAAGCCATTGGAAGTTCTTTTATAGCTATTTTGCACTAGGATGTTCTCATAGAAATGAAGATAAATCAGACAATTGCAACACCCATAATTATTTGGATCACCACATATATTGCATTATTAAACAGGTAACACATAAAATGTCATTTTAGACAACTGTATTAACTGACAGAGCTCATTACGTGGTCAATTAGTACTTTTTTCATTACTTTGTTATATGTTTTTTATTTTGAACTACTTGGCACATAACATGCAAACATAGTTTTGAAAAATCAGTGCAGTTTCTCTTGAATTTTCTTTACAAAGAGGCAGGGATGATCTTTAGATTTTCATCCAAAGCTTTATCCTAGTATTTGAGATGTAGATAATGGAACTTCAAAATGCATCTAGAATTTTAGAGTTAAATAAATACTTTGTAATTGGTCCAATATAGAGGTCACAAGGATGTAAAAATACTCTTCGACATCATAGAAATAGGGGCATACAGCTGTAGAATCATTCACAGAACTAATATTTGACATGATGCTCACCAAAACTTTCATGATACTGTCTAGACATTAATGTCTAATTAAGAGAAGCATATTTTGTGTGTTTAAAGTAAATTATCTCTTTCCTGTAAATCTTTTAGGATATCATTTATATACTTTGTATTCTTGTTTTTCCTACATTTAGGTCTGCGGAAACTAGAGGCATTGTTTGGTGCTCTCATCACGACCATGGGAGCAACATTTTTATACATGGTAAGGCAGGTCCTTTCTATTTGATATCTCCTTAATGAAACTTCCTCGTTCAAGTTAGCTGATTACTTTGTTAAATTCAAAGATCATTTGCTTTGATTTGTGATTTGTTTGTTATGATCTGTTGTTGCAAATTTTTAATGTCACATTCAGCTTTTTTGGAAGACAATACAAAGAGATGAATAAAGACATGTTGAATAAAACATGGACTCATATTTTGTCTTCTATATTATGCTCTATAGGACATTCTGTTACGAGTGGTAGAATGTCCACCTGACCACTTCACTGCGACAAGCCAATCATGCATCCAGTTTTCATATAGATATTAATGGAGGGGCGCAAGCTACCAGCTACGAAACTACCAACTAGTAGGATTTTATCCTTGTCAATAGGATATTTCAGCAACAATATGACACTTATGAGACAAAATTGTTTTTTTTTAAATTCCTTGAGGTACACTGTTGGAATGTGCGAGATTGGCAGGTAGGAATTGGACATTTGTCTGAAAATATGATTTTTGGAGATTTGAGGATGGCAGCTGTGCAGCATTATATTAACCTGTCAATATAGTTAATCAGAATCTTATATCTCTCTCTCTTTCTTGTCGTAGTACATTGTTGTAGCCCCAGACCAAGGTGAGATCTTGAAGGGTATGTGGTTCCCATGGTGCGAGGGATGTCAGCTACCAGCTATACAACAAGCTGTCGGCATAGTAGGAGCTGTTATCATGCCTCATAACATCTATCTACACTCTGCTCTTGTGTTGGTAAGTTAGGCCTTAGTCACATAGAAGGCCTGATGATTCTCTCTTCTAATTCGAGTTTTAACCCTATTCCAACTGGGGGGGGGGTCAATTTGANTTCAAGTTAGCTGATTACTTTGTTAAATTCAAAGATCATTTGCTTTGATTTGTGATTTGTTTGTTATGATCTGTTGTTGCAAATTTTTAATGTCACATTCAGCTTTTTTGGAAGACAATACAAAGAGATGAATAAAGACATGTTGAATAAAACATGGACTCATATTTTGTCTTCTATATTATGCTCTATAGGACATTCTGTTACGAGTGGTAGAATGTCCACCTGACCACTTCACTGCGACAAGCCAATCATGCATCCAGTTTTCATATAGATATTAATGGAGGGGCGCAAGCTACCAGCTACGAAACTACCAACTAGTAGGATTTTATCCTTGTCAATAGGATATTTCAGCAACAATATGACACTTATGAGACAAAATTGTTTTTTTTTAAATTCCTTGAGGTACACTGTTGGAATGTGCGAGATTGGCAGGTAGGAATTGGACATTTGTCTGAAAATATGATTTTTGGAGATTTGAGGATGGCAGCTGTGCAGCATTATATTAACCTGTCAATATAGTTAATCAGAATCTTATATCTCTCTCTCTTTCTTGTCGTAGTACATTGTTGTAGCCCCAGACCAAGGTGAGATCTTGAAGGGTATGTGGTTCCCATGGTGCGAGGGATGTCAGCTACCAGCTATACAACAAGCTGTCGGCATAGTAGGAGCTGTTATCATGCCTCATAACATCTATCTACACTCTGCTCTTGTGTTGGTAAGTTAGGCCTTAGTCACATAGAAGGCCTGATGATTCTCTCTTCTAATTCGAGTTTTAACCCTATTCCAACTGGGGGGGGGGTCAATTTGACCCCCCCCCCCTCGACAAATTTCGCGATCACGTCACCGCGCAAAATTTTTTCACCACAAGACTCGCTGACTTTTTTTTTCCAAGTGTTGCGCAACTTTTAAGACTGCTTCACGAAAACTCTTTTGATGATTTATGTAGGTGTATGTTGTTTAGTTTGTCTTTTCATTTTAAATAGCCTTATATCCATCTGTCATGGCAATATGTACAGACTCATAAAATGCACACAAAATTTCTTACTTGTCACTACTAGATTCACTCTGGTAATTACTCTCATATTCATGAAATGGTGATAGTTATGTTGCTGTGTATATTTTTTTTCTCTATGTAGACTCGCAAAGTTGATCACAAGGACAAAAGCAAGGTCCGGGAAAGCAAAATGTATTATTCCATTGAATCAGGTGAGATCTTTATTAATAGCTTGACTTTATTGTTAGATTAAAGTTTTGTAAAAAGTACCATTTTCCATGATGAATAGCTATTCAGCACATAATTACATCAATTTTTAATCTAATTGTTTTGAATAATAGACAGTTATGAAGGTCCATAAAAATATGTTTTTGAAAATTTCTCTTAATGAAAAGATATCTGTATGAATTGGATGGAATGATACTTGAATAATATTACTTGGAAAACATAAATGTCACAATTAGATTCTAAGTTCAAATTCCATTATCTGTGGAGTTCCAAAACCACCCATCCGTTTTTGGCCAGCTTTGGAACAACGTGGACTACACGACATTATTAATATTTTCTTGTTGGCCTTGTTTATTCTGAGCGCTGCTACTGCAACTGATTGGGGATTTTGGATAAGAATTTACATAGCATGAATAGGGTCTATATGCACAGATGGTGATATTTATTGTTCAGCGATTTAAAATCGCATCTGTTCTCATCTGCCTAATCATTTTATGCTTTCTATGTTGTTCGGGAGATTCTCTTTCTGTGTCAAAAATGTTTGCTTTTTCTATTCCTTCATGTTTTTACTATTTGTTTATTTTGTTTTCCTTGTTTCTAAAGCGCCATGAGCACCTTATGGTGGACCTGTGCGCTATATAAGTAGCCACCATTATTATTATTATTATTACTATCTGATCAACCTGTCTTTTGTGATGTTTTTATTTCTGCAGCCATTGCATTGTTTGTCTCATTCCTGATCAACCTCTTTGTTGTGACTGTATTCGCTGCTGCTTTCTACCCATCTACTGATGCTACACTCCTCAATGCTGTAAGTCATCGTCTCATTTGAGATTACAGAGATGTCAACCGTTCTCGATAATGGAGCAGATCAAAATTTAAACGTGAATAATGCAACAGCTGAACAAAGAGGAGGGGAAACTCAACAATGATAATTGTAGCCAAAGCCATTCACTTTTAACAAATAAAAAATGATTAAAAAATGTATCATGTTATATATTTCTAATGATATGTGTATTGTTATGTTTTAAATGATTTTACTTGTACAATATGTCAGAAGTCAGCTACCTAGCTGCAAAGATGTAATTTCATAAACATATAATATTTTTTTTTACTCTCCTTGACTGGAAGTACTGAACAAACATTTTGATACCAAATGTTTCTCTTTCATCAAATATGACTGAATCCTGATCTAATTATGCCCAAAGGACTGCAAAATGTAATAAGATTAGATTATATCAGAGCATTGAAAATTTGCTTATTTTGCCTCCAATCACACAGATATATCCTTTAACTATTTAGGGCAACCAAGTATTTTGAGTTATACATGAAGCATAGTTTGATGGCAATATGTGATACAAAATTGTTTGGAATCAAGCTAACCAATGAAATAATGTGCATTTCATTGTCTCACTTGTTAATATATTCTGACATTTTATTCATGAAATTGAACCTTCTTCTCATTCATTTACTCTACAGGGTAAAATGATCCATGATAAATATGGCAATGCAATGAAGATCATTTGGGGAATCGGATTGTTAGCTGCAGGACAAAGTTCTACAATGACGGTATGTGTTTGCTCATATGATCGTTGGTTTTGCTCGGGAACTTAAAACATGGAGTTTTTCTTAAATCTGAACATCTTGTTATAAGTTGTTAAATTCATAGAACACATATATTGATAGCATACATTGTTGAAGAAATAATTTCCAGTGTTTGTTTGTTCTTCTCCCTGATGTCTGTCCATGTAGCAAATATATACATAATTGTATTTTGTAGCCTATAAGAAATGGATGGAGAGAATTTGGAGGCATTTAAAAAAATTGGACATGAATTCACATCAAGAATATTTATTAATACAATGCTCACATGTTGTTCTTTATAAAGATGAACAATACTAGTTTTTATTTCTTTCCATTGTTTTTTTCAGGGTACCTATGCTGGTCAGTTTGCAATGGAGGTAGGTTGACTTTTTTAATTAACTTGTGTACAATATCAAAGTGTTGCTAGTTTACTCACTTTAATGAATCAGTGATGTATGTATTTTAGAAATGTTGTTGAAAGGTATGGAAATTTTCACACCTACAGGTAGCCTAACCACTACCCTAAAAAAAATTTTCCCAAATTTGTTTGCATGTTGATTCACCTACTGTTTATGCCTCTGCCTCTAAAGGTTGTGCCTTAGTTGTGATATATTCAGACTGCATTCCCCTTATATTTTAAGTGGATGACACAGAATGTCATTAGAGCATGTTTATGCTCTTATTGTTTTATGAAATTCCATTTAAGCTTGTTTTTAACCATATAAGTAAATTCAATTACTCCTCGTGGTCGTTGTATATCCCCATGATAAGTTTGACTAACCTGACATTGCTTAATTCTTTGTATCTATTCTTATCATTCTCTAGGGTTTCCTTGGTATCCACTGGGCCAAATGGAAGCGAGTCTTGTTGACGAGATCCATCGCCATGGTACCCACCATCTTGGTTGCTGTGTTTGCAAACAGAGCACTGGATGAGCTCAATTCCATCATTAACGTCTTACAAAGTATACAGCTTCCATTTGCTTTGCTCCCGATTCTCTACTTCACCAGTCAGGAGAGACTGATGGGCGAGTTCAAGAATTCAGGGTAGGCATCTTGTTTCTTACTATGTAATAGATGTAATCTTGGCAAAATTCCCACGAATCCATTATCAACATACTTCAGAATGTAAGATTGGTATTTTCTTATTTTTTACCTGCGGTATCACACTGCAGTATCATTTGTACCCCTCCCTCTTCCAGTCCCCTATATATCATTTGAGACAAATCCAATAACTTGATTTCAGTCAATATCCTCTTTCATTATGACGCCAGGAAAGACTGATATGGAGTTTGTATTCTTTCAATTTTGCACTCTTTTACTATTTGTCCCACCTGGGGCCTGTAACATAAAAGAGATACGATAAATCTTGCAATTAATTGCATCTCTTTGGTACACATTTTCCCATAGACTTATGATAGATATTTATCGCAAGTTTAATTGCATCTTTTATGTTACAGGCCCTTTGTTTGGGATTTTGGCACATATAGATTAATAGATAGGTAATTTGGTCGAAAAAATGTAGCAAAAAATTATAAAGTCGAATGAAGTTCAAAAGACTTGTGGCTTTGTTGGACGATCAAATAAAGATGTTTTATGTTTTTATTCTTTCAGATTCACCAAATTCATAGTGTGGTGTCTTGCAGTACTGATCATGGGAGTCAATTTTTATCTAGTTTTTGCGGTAAGTTCATTAAATCACCATGTAGAGTAATGTTGTGTAGCACATTGTGATGTATTTCAAATCTGCCAAATTTTCATTTGAATTATAATTTTTTAATGAATATATCTCAGGTGATATTCCTTTTTAGACCATAATCTTATGAACCATTCTTTGTTTTTTGTTTTTTTGTAATAATTTAACTGGTATCCATTGATACGCGCACTTAACTGTCTCAAAGGATATTCATGGTGACAGTGTTATTCTTGTGATCCCTATTCAGTTATAATAATTTTTTGCAATTTATGTGATTAATCAGTTCAGGGAAATGTTGAAATGAATAAATAGATGAATTGATAATAACATAAATCATGCAAATATTTTTTAATGTTAACCCTATTCCAACTGGGGGGGGGGGGTTAATTTGACCCCCCCTCTACAAATTTTGTGATCACCACGAGACTCGCTGACTTTTTACTTTCAAGTCTTGCGCAACTTTTAAGACTATTTTTGCGAAAATTGGGCGTATGGTTATGTCGCCGCGCCACTTTTTGTACATGCATGTCAGACCGAAAATCGCTCAAAAACGTGATTTTGTGTGCAAAGTCAATGTAAATTGGGATTTCAGTCTGAATTCATAAAGATGTAGTTATTTTCAATGTTATAGGTTATTATTAATTCATTTTAGCATAAATAGGCTTCAAAAATGTTCTGCAATAAATTTCATCCAAAAAACAATAGAAAAGAAAGGGTCGAAAAAACAATGAAATACATAAGAAATTCATAAAACAATAAAAAACATAAGAAATACCTTGTCACACCATCTTTTTTTCCAAGTAGTATTGTGAGGAATAATATGGAGAATATTCATACCAAAAATGAGCTTTCTAGGAGCTTCAATGAGTGAAATATAACAGAAAATAAGATTTCATGCATACATTTGCATAATTAATTAATTAAAAATAGAAATCATAAATTTTCAGAAAATCAATCTACACAGTCATGTAGTTTATACTCTACACTATGCGCGTGCAAAATTTCGCGGCGATCGCGCGATCCACGGCCGAGATCTGAAGGGGGGGTCAAATTGACCCCCCCCCCCAGTATAAACTTGGTCTGAAAAAGCCCAGTTAAAATAGGGTTAATGCACAATTTACAAAGAAGAATAATTTGTATGAATGACCATTATATTTAGAATTTGTAATTTTCTTCAATGAGTAAGATTTTAATGAGTAAAAGAAGTATAGTGAATGATCTGTAAAGCCACTTTGCCATGTAATTACCTCAAAACCCCTAAAAACCTGTCATGAATTTTGCTTGATATCCTTTCCTCTTGACATCTTTATAATACAGGAACTAGCCAACAAACCATGGTATGCATACTTCCTGATAAGCATTGTTGGTGTGATCTATATTGCCTTTGTTGCTTATCTGGTGAGTATAAACATAAATGAGTTTGTGAAATTGCTTTCATGACTGTATGTTTGTTTCTTCTTATTTCTTTCATTCATTTTCCTTGATCATCCTCTTGACACTTGTATCCTGTTATTTCTTTCTTTGTTCTTCCTGTATCATGTGGTCTTTCCATGGATTGTTTTTAAAATTTTCACTTCCATACTACTTGTGACCGGTCAGTAACCTAGACTCCAATTTCTCTGCTTACTCAATCATATGAAAACTGTTAAATTACTGCACATGTTTGCATTGGACTATTAGGCATACCCCCATGAAAAACAAAGCAGATAAAATTAGCGTAAATGGAAGATATGTTTAAAGATGGGAGAAAAATACAGAAGGCAATACAAAATTGATTAGAGATGAAGCCATGGCCCTACATAGAGATGACTAATCACCTCATCTTAGAGTATTTTTTTTCCACTGTGTAAAATGATTTTGCAAGAATATAGGCATGTTTTATTGTGGACATAGTTCATTACTCTTGCAATGGTGTGGAATTTGCAGTATATTGAACAGAATTGTGAGAAAAATTGTATGATCATGATTTCAAAATCAGGGACAGATAAATCTTCCTATGTCTGTTACTATTTTTTATTTGTCTTTTTTTACAGGCCTTTGGAATTGAACTTTCTCATAAGATAAAGGTAAGTACATGTAATTATGTTTTTATGCTTTGTAAAAAGAATCATATTGACTGTCTAGTGATTTGAGATCCCTTTTCTTTCTAGTCCCCTATTGACAAATAATGATCCATCAGAGTGAAAGATATAAATTGAATTTCATCAAGTGTCTGCAATACTAGTATGATAAATACAACCCTTTTCAATGACACATATAACAATATGAATTAAAAGTGCTCATTTTATTAAATTTTATGAATGCGAATTGCAATTATTTCTCAAAAACCCCAATCTGATTTCTTTCTGATATGTTATTAAATCAACTGAAAGTTTATCATGATTTTATTTCTTCTTTAATGAAGTAAAAAAAAAATGTGCAGTAATGACTCTGACATACACTGTTCATCTATCACTGCAAAGTAAACCAATGAGAATTGTCAAGGATTATCTATTTTGAATCGTGTAAATGAATTTTGTGTAAATTGAAGTTTACATGCATGGATATGACATGGTCACTTAGTAATTCAATATATTAATTTCTCTTTTCAGTGCTGGGTGCTCAAGAAATTGGGACGTATGGAGTACACAAGATTGGAGGAAGACTTTGCCTCCATGAGACCACGTTATCCTCAAACCCCATCGATAGCCCAGGAGACTAATGAAAATGGTGAAGGGATTCAGTAACATTATGGAGTTTTCGACTTCATCCATCACAGTCCCAGTCACAGTCGACCGGAAGTAAAGGTCAACCAGTGTCAACACGTTAAGTGCTCTCGTTTATTCTTTTCCAAAATCGGTTTTTATTTCAGTCGACTAGTTCCAGCTGACATCGCAATGACATGCACACAAGAGGCAAGCGCTCGTCTATGGGCATACCACAGATTGGGAAGGCGAGTCACAGATTAACCAATGCACACCTGCGAGCAAAATGTGACGTGCTGTACTTCCGGGTGACTGTAACTGTGAGAAATGAAATCAAAACTCCCATATTATATAGCTAGTAACTTACAATGTGACAAAACATTCCACCCATAACTACTTTGAGTTGTGAAATACAGAAGCTGACATATGATAAAAATTTCTAATTTTTTAATACCAGTCTGTAAACTAAGACAAAGATAATCTCAGAAGTATATTCTGAATTCTTGTAAGTTTGATATGTGGTTTTGAAGAGAAAGAATTTCTCAAGAATTTCACAAGAGTAGTCATTATAATAACATGCCTGACAGGTCATTTACTTTAGTTTGTGTGTATTGTAATGACAAGCTGTGTTTTATACATTTTTACTTCTTATTGATATGTTCAAAGATATTTCTATGCAATTGTCAAACCAAGGTTTACAATTTGTGCAATATTTCAAACAGTTACATTTCATGTTGTCTTATATAATCTAAAAGTAGTTTGTAATGATTCATTTTGTCAAATGTAGTTAAATTGGCTTACAATGTTTCTGTTCTCTGAAAGTCTTCCAATTGACAGTCAGTTATTTATAGATCTGATTTTTCTCATAACATGTTGGTACTCAGCTTTAATTTCTTACTGAGTATGAAATGCAATCGATAAGGATGTTTTGTATCTTGCATAATACAATTTTTTTGTTTAAAAAATTGTAGTTTAAAATTGTACTTACATTTCCTGTCTGTGAAAAATTGTAGGAATATGACCTACAATTTTGTTTTTTTGAAGTGTACATGTAGAGATCCTGTTTGAGAAGTATGTATTTTTGCGTAATTTCCTACTCCCGAGGACACCAAAACATTGATGCCTTATAAATTTACTGTACTTCGTGACAACAGGCTTCCACAGAAGCCCAGATTACGAAAGTTGAATGAAGTTAGATTTTCACATTTGACATACAGAAGATTATTAAACATTTTCAAAAACAAAACACTAATTATTACAATGAAGAAAGTCAATCCTTTCTTAGATAAATTCATTGAAAACTAGAGAATATCTAGATAAGTTTTAAAAAGAATAATAGTAGATGACTCTGCCTGATATTGGCGGTGACGCTCATAATTGGGAAGGACAGCCATGAAATATTGGCCCTACACCTAAAGGATTAATGAAAGTTTCACAAGCAATCTTCTCAGGTAAATGCTTTGCCTTGATCATACACAACCTATATTTGTCTGCAAATCAATTCTATCATGAATAAAAAGAAAAGGCAAGATAACCAGCCATAATTTGTTCGAAAAATTGCCTTGATGTAGTGGGTCCAGAACGGCAGATGATGAATTTTACCATTTCAAAGGTTTCCTGGCCATATTTTCGTGGAATAATAGCTGGCTGTTATTCTAATGTGAAAACAATGTACTTTATACAGAGTTGTCAAACCAAGTTTGGTTTACAATATGTGCAATATTTATTAAAGGGTGTCAGTTCATTTAGTATTTTATTGTCCTAATAATATTTTTGTAGTGATTAGAGTTCACTCATTTTGCTATCTGTCTATTAAAATGCTCAAAGTAGTATTTTTTTCTTTTCTACTAAAAGTCTTCCAATTTACATGCTTAGTTTTCTATTTGATGTCTGTAGATTTTGTTAAGGCACATTGTCACACATTTAGTTTTTTTTTATCAAAAAAAATAATCAAATCAAGTTGTGTGATCTATGTTATTACATTTAGATTGATAAAAAAAGAAAGCAAGTAAGAAGAAAATTATACAGGCACTATCAAGATATCTATGGAAATTGTTAAATCGTACCACTGCAGCTTTATTACTGCACACAGTGCGTATGTAGGCCATATTTTTGATGTTACATTTTTCGAGCAATAACATTGATTTTGAAGCCTTATCTTTTCACAGCTTAGTCTATATACACCACAAACCGTTAAGGTACCATTTAGAATCTGGCAGTTGGGAATTTCAAACAAAAACAATGTTCTATAATGTCTTTAATCATTACTATTGAACAAAATCATTGGAATGTTACACTTTCATTTGATAAAGTTTGGAATGGAAAGATCTTGATTTCTGCATTACAACGTTTGGAGAGCTCGAGTTTATATATTATTTTTATTTTTGCTCTGACACAAAGAGCATATATATACAGTGGTTTATTTTGATATGTATAATATCAATAAGTATGGATTTGTTTATAACCAGAAAGCAGCAAACTTGCCAATTATAATTTCCTTGTTTGCAAAAATAAAGTTCACTTCAAGGTATGCACCATACAGCTGTCAAACTAAGGTTTACAATGTTTGCAATATTTTCAATAGGGTACAGTTTAATACATTATTTTGTCATCTTCAAGTAATGTTCACATGTCATGTCCAACCATTTGATTTTTAATTTTATTCATTCTATCCTAAATACTTTACAAATTCAGTCATTAATACACTTTTCTGTGATGTCTCTATGTTTTCAATTGTTTTAATTGATGCCTCAGTATCTTGAATATGTGAATTTATTATATTTCGTACTTTGATTGATTCTGATAAATTGTTGTTTTTCTATATATCCACATCATTACTTTTCCATAATGTACTATGATTAAAAAATATTTGAGTCTTTAGCAAAAAGATTGATAATTGCATATAATCAAATAGAAATTTCAAGTTCTGTTTTCTATAATGATATATTATAATTGATATCGTAATCCTATTTATGAGTGATATCAGGAATTATGTACATGTAGGCTTTAGAATATCAGAATGAATGGATTTTGAAGAAAAAACGGTGATTTAGATAGGAGCTATTTTTTCCTTTAATGGAAAAACTAGTACTTCTAGGATGATTATTTGGAAATTTGATTGAAGTGAATAATGCTAAACATTTTTTCAGAATTTTGCAGTAGGCAAGTTGGAAAACATTGCACTGGCTTGATCATATTTGTAGTACCAGTACTTAAAATTGCAAAAACTGCCAGGAATCAAATTTCCAGCAAAAGCTCTACACATAAAAATATGCATTATGGAGAAATAACTTTTACAAGATTGTTATGTGATTTTGCCAATATTGATTTCACTAACATTGAACTATTTACGATCATTCATTTTTATCGTGGAATCAGCTTGTTGTATATCTCAGCCGCTAGTGGAGAGAAAGTTATACTTCTATAATGTGATGGTGTTGCCATATCCCCTTCCTTTAAAATAAGTATAATGGAAGACAGGGAAAATCTAATGGTTTCATTTCAGCAAAGATTTCATGACAGAATTTAAGAAGATTTTGGTGAAATGAAGGAGATTCTCTATTTATGAATATAAATAAAAAAACATTGCCTAAGTCGAGTCAGTTGGGACTGAAGAAAAAACTTAGATTCTAAGAAAATTTGACTAATGAAGGGTAAAAACAATATAATATAAAGAAAAAGGGATTTGAAAATACTTTAGACTTGTGCAAGATCAACTTAGGCAAGGTTGATTGCAGTATTTTGGATTTTTTTACCAAATCCCACGTTAGACCAGAAAAGCGTGTGTAGCATATTTTTTTAATTCATTCTCTGATGCATCTGATTTGTAGTGTAGTGAAGTAATGCTAAATTCAATGATGAATCATTTGTCTGTATATCAGATTTGGAAAAAAATCAATTTGTTGATAACACCAAAGATCAGGTTGCAAGAAAAGTGATCAGAGAATCATCTGACCTACTGGCTGTGAAACGGGTTATTGATTTGAATAATGCCAGTATGCAATCAAATGGGCATTGAACATGCTACAGTATTTTGTTGGGAATGGTATTTAATTTATATTTTAACATGGATTTTCATACTTTTTTGTCCTAGTCATTGGATGTTGAAAATAAAATACATGTAAGAGCATTGTGTCTGATACCATGAGGTTTACAAAATACATGAAACCCCATATTGAGAATGATGAATCGGAGTAGAGATAAGAGAAGTCAGCCTGTAATGTGTGATTTATATCTAATTATTGCCGTGTTATGGAAAATACCAGTGCCAAAGCTGTAGTAATTATTATACTTTTCTTTCTCAATAAAACTACTTTAAAAGAATGACTTTTTATGCTCAATTGTTTGTTTAATATGTCATTTACTGAAAGAAATGTCTCATTAGAGAATTGAATGAAAACTTAAGGATGATTATGACAACATGACAAGCTATGCACACATTGGAATAAAGATGCCATTCTTCAAAAGTCACAAAGGTCTTTTGCAAGCCACTTGAAGTACTGAGAATTTGTTAAACATGCTTATGCACACTGAAATGGTGTTTTGCCCCTATTCCAAGCACTGTGGAACGATTTGAAAAGTTGTGGTTACATTTTGTATTACCATTTTTACACAGTCACATAGGCTTGCACAATGGGGGGTGGGGGGGGGGGGGAAGCTGCAGCCCCCAAGTCCTAGGTCCCAGCAAGAACATGACTTTTTGACCTCTTGATTCCAGCTCAGATCACTTTTGGAGAAATTTTGGGAAATTAAGAAAACATAACGTGACACCTTAAAATTTTTGCCCAGTTTTTTAAATCTTAAAACAAGACCCTTGTAAATTTTTTTTCAAAGTTGGCATTTCTACTTTGTGTGTGCTAATTCATGCATAACTAGTTTGATCGTGATGATTCTATATTTAGATGTAAATGGGATAATACCAGAAGGCAGGAGGCATTTGGTATCAACCTCACAGCCTATATTTTTTTATTCAATTTTTTTTCTTTAGGAATATTGGCACCGTGAATTTCCTAGTGGTAATGAGACAATTTAATCTGGGAATAGAGAATCACATACTAGATTTTTTTATTATTATTCTTCAGTTCGGTTTGAACTTTTGGATCCTCCTCAATTTAAAAATTGATTTTCAGGGAAACTACAATGTCAAAGTAATGAAGAGAAATTCTTGAAAACGTGTTGTCATGTTGTAGGTTTTTTTACTCAATTATTCAATTTAACAACCTCGATATACTGCATTTTAATAAGATCAATGAATGTAGTAGGGCTGGCCGTGTGCCCCCACCAATTTAGAAACTGAGGGACACAGTATCAAATAACCCATGTTCTTTTGATGTAACCGCCCCTCAACCCCCCCCCCCCCCCTTAGAACAAC
>BQKZ01002384.1:40691-53313 GCA_036244855.1 Temnopleurus reevesii
CCCCCCTTTCAACACAGCTAGATTGAAAAGCAAAAGGAAAATGGCAGCGCCCAGTGGGAAAAAGAAAGTTGATCTTCGGGAGCTAATGAAGAAGCAGAAAGCTGCCAAGCAAGCTAGCACCAAAAGAATAGAATCACCATTAGCGAAATATCCTTTTTAAAGAGTATTACTAGAGTATAAATTGTGGAATAATGTCGCTGTTATCGCCGTTTTAGATCATGTAGTCCCATATGCTGCAAAATGTGTTGTCGATAAATTAACACGGCTTGTGCTGTGGAGTTAATAAGATTTTAAAATTTCCTTAGTGTACCGGTACTTACTTTACTCTTTAACTTATCTCAATACGATGATAAGGATGTTAATTTCTGAACTTATTCAAAAGATCAATGAAATCTAGCGCTGTTAATTGTGATAAAGACAAAGTTAAGATACAAAATGATCAGTTCAGACTCAGAGTACTGAGACTAGTGAGAGTTGGAATTTTTTAAATGATCATTATTCATGTCTTCTTCTTCTTCTTCTTCTTAGTGGTATTCTGCCTCCTTCATCCTTGAAGATTCTTGCAGAGTAATTGAAAGTGGTTGTATGTGTCATATGGGTAGGGTGCATGTGCCAATATTTACATGGTGCAAGTAAAATCCGCCTGATATCTAGCTGCTGCTGCCTTACGTCAGGAGATGACAAAAGGCATTAATGGAAGTGGCTGTCACAACGTTGTCAGGAAGGGCATTCCATGTTCTTACAGTTCTAGGAAAGAATGAGTTCTGGTGCTGTTGGGTTCTAGATTGTGGTGTGAGGTAACCTTGGCTGTTCATTCCTCTACTAGATGGTCTGATCGATTTTGAGAGAAATTCCTCCATGTTAAACGGAACTATCTGGTTGTGGATCTTGTAGAACATCAAGAGACGGATGTGTTGGCGTCGATCTTGAAGTGATGTCCATCCCAGCTCCTGCAGCATCGAGGACACGCTTGATGTATTCCTGTATCGATTCAGGACGTATCGAGCTGCTCCTACGTTGGACCATTTCTAGCTTCTTGATGTTTCTTGTTGTTGATGGATCCCATTATCATGATTATAATTGAGTACAATGTACTTACCAGAATTATCGAATTTTGAATATTTTTACGATATACATTAGGCAAATGTCTATGTTTCAAGTTAGGAATTTCAAGGGACCTCTCAGGAAGTCTTGAGTTGAGTTTAGGATGAAAGTTTTTCCCCTGTGAATTTATGTGCCATATTTTGAACCGTATTTTACTTTTTACAATAAAAATCCTGAAAGAACATTTTTTAATCTTTAAACTTTCTGACTAGGTCAGATGTAGTAAACTGAGTTTCTAATAGACTACAGAAATTCCAACCAGTATGGAATATTTATTGGTCATAGATTAGAAGTTGAGAAACCAAACAGCATAATAAATCAATAATTTCTCATTTTGAAAGAAAGTATGGCAACAAAGACTTTTTACTCAGTCGACCATTTAATAATTAACAAATATTTCATCTCATCTGAAAATCTAAAATTTGGATTTCCTTAACCTTGTCACACGTACAACAATCTTGGTCAGTTGACCTGTGTGGTTTGCAGTCAACCAATCAAAAGTGAAATATTATGGACAGCCCACATCCAGGGAAAGAAGCACAAAGATGTAAGTTGAATATTTTGCATGGTTTTGCTCAGTTCTGACCTCCTCCTGCTCCTCTACCTCCCCACCCTATGCCTTATTTACCGCTTCAGTCTCCTCCTCCCCCTTCTAGTCTGCCCTTTCCACCTATCCATCTTCCTCTCTTCCTTCTTTGTATCCCCTTTTCCCCTCCAGTTCTCTTCCTCCTCTCCCTTCTTTCCCATTCTCCTCTCCGTTTCTGCTCTCTGTTTCTGCTCTCCGCTTTTCCTCTCCCCTTCTCTCCCCTTCTCCTCTCCCCTTCCCTCTTCCCTCTTCCCTTCCCTCTTCTTCTCGTCTCCTCTTCCCCTTTTCTCTATCGTTGTCCTCTTCCTTCTCCTCATCCTTTCCCCTACTTTCTCTCTTTTTTTCTCTCCTTCTCCTCATCCACCTCCTCCATTCCTTCTCCCTTTTCTCTTCCACTTCTTCCTCCTTTCCTCTCTCCCTCTCTCCCCCTTTCCTCCACTTCTCCACCCACTCCTCTTCATTCCTCTAATCTCACTTCCCTTTTACCAATACCCTCTTTGTCTTCTTCTTGCCTCTCCTCTTCCTCCTCCTCCTCTTTATTCCTTTCCTCATTTCTTTGTATTTACTTTCTATCCCTGGGTATATCTCACCCCTTAATCTCTCGGGACTATAGTTTGCGACTTTTCAAATTCATGATGATATTGATTCAACAAAGTCAATAAACATTGAATATTACAGCCTGTGGAAATTACACAAATTTATACCTGTAGATTACCCTGTATTATCTTTATTTCATTATGGCATTTGTATATGTGAACCTTCATTGTATTGCTCATTATTGAGAAGAAAAAGTGAAGTATGATATTCAGGGATATGTCCCTTCATTATCTCTTTGGCAGAATGTGATATTACTGAAAAGTGGAAAGCCTGCAGCTAGTACTGTAGTCAGCACGCAGCCAGTGAGGAGAGACTCTAGTCCATTGAGAAGTTCACAACCAGCCCATCCTGTGAAGAGGAAAGCAGAACCAGTTACAACACAACCAGTTAAAGGGATACTAAAGAAACCAAGAAGTTAGTATTTACTGATGAAATTGAGGAAAGGTTTTATGTGTGCATGGATATTACAGCAGTTCATTTTTTAATTTCAAACAACAATCATTTCAGTATCAAACATTCAAGAACAGGGATTAATATGTCAGCTCATATGTTTCTAAGTCGGATCGAAAAGGCTCATTATTAATAGATGGCTCAAATATATAAATAAAAAAGGGACTTACATATCTGTGGTAGATATATCCAACATATCAGATACAACTTTCATTCTAACTGTAAGGTTTGACGTCCCAATATATTCCGGCAACTCTAGGATTGTGCTCTGGACCCTTTTCTTTAAAGATATCAAGCTGTTATGATAATTGCACTCACAACAAATTTACATCCATCATATTTTTCTCATCTTCAGTTGGTCTGCTATCATATGAAGATTCATCATCAGATGAGTCCGACAGTGAAACAACACAAGACAAGTGAGTAAATTAATCAACTGTCTCAACTTCCCTAAAATCTTGTATCATTATTTCAGTTGTTTTGTAGTCTTCAGTAAGAGTGACAGGGCCAACGTCCCTGTAGCTGAATTCATCATATTTTAGTATTCATATTAGTTTTATGTTGCAAAAGAGGTTAATTCAGTGTGAAAAAATAAAAGTTATCTGCTGTGTATGTGTGGTTAACAAAATGTGCATGAAACAATCATTTTTATTGGCGCATTCTGATCAACGGAAACTTGCAAACAACACCCCTAATGTTGGGTAAACTATTTTAACTTGTTATGAGTTTTCACACTATACAAATTTTCAAATTCAACTTCAAATTACGTTTTTGGCAGACTTCCAGCAGACTTCTTTGACAATGGTAAAGGTACCTCCATCTCCTCATCATCAAAGCCAGCCATACCTAGTGCTTCATCATCAAAGGTCAATAGCAGGTCAAATGAGGCTATCCCGGCAGGTCTTCCAGCAGGTAAGCTCAGAACTAATCTGCATTGTGAGATGAGCAGATGGGATAAAGGATTTGGACAAAGTAAGCAACTTACATTTAGACATCCAAAATAGCTAGATCCTGCAAAAGGAATTTCTTTCCATCTCATTATGCAGAGAAATGTTAGGCAGTTGTTGAACTTGTAAAGGGAATGAATATAATAATAATATATGCAATTTATATAGCGCACGTATCCACTCTAATTGCTGAGTGCTCAAGGCGCTTTGGGATTTACTTTCTTGTGTCCATGAAGCTATTGTGATAGCTTGAATGAGGTTGTTTACTTTGACCCTTCCATTCACAGTGCTACTTCCAGCTAGCCATTATAATTCTCTCAGAAATCACTGATATGCATGAGTATAGCATTCAAATATGAATCACCAAACAGCCGGATTAGATATTTTCTATGAGAGAAAGTGTATGATTAAAGGTATAGATCAGCAATGGTCAGTATGCAGCAATTGATGTGAATCGAGCTGATATATTCACAAATTCCTTTACGTGCATAAATATTTAAATTTTAGTTTGAAAATACCAAGCAACTGTTATTCCTACAGAGTGCTGGATGAATACACTGCTAGAGGTTACATACGAATATGGCCAGCAAATGTGGTGGTATTGTGTGTTGAGTTTGCATTCATTTTGCATGTGGGTCGATATACTGTTGAAAGAGTGCGACACATGCCATAATTTTTGTTTTTACGATGATTAAGACATTTCTTGGTCGAGTTTATTTAAGCAAACTGTGAACATTAATTCTGATTTTTCTATGTTATAAAGGCTTTTTAAATTACTGCTGGTTCTTATATTTACAGATTTCTTTGACAGCAGTGCCTCAAATAGAGTTTCAGAGGAACCCATGGATACAGACAAAAAGGAAGACCAAACAAAGTGAGTTGTTATCCCTCTTGACACTTTCAGAAATGTATGTAATAATAATAATAATAATTGTACATTTATATTGCGCAATTTCTATAGGAATATACTAAACTGCGCATAACAAGCAATCATAATAACATTAATCAATAGTAGTAAAGTACATGTAAAATAACAACTTAAATCTACTCAAAGGTATCCCTAAATAGATGGGCTGTTTTGAATGAAGCGATTGATCAGGCCTAAATTGAATATCATGGGACCACAGAAATACATTAAACTGAGGAAAGATTTGAGGTGCAGAAGTTAAATACTGTAGCACGTGTCTTGCATCATAGTGTTAAAATATTGTTCTTGTACATGGGTGATTATTTGATGAAGAGTTTGTATGCAGTAATATTGGGCATAGTTGACAGTATTGTGAATGGATTTTCAAGACATGTGTGGCTATGGAAATATCTTATTATACAGACAAGGACAATATCAATATCAATATTTTTACACAACAAAACATGGCGCAACTCCAATTTTTTGTTTGAAAATGTGACTTTTGTAATTAAAGATTGGCGTAAAATTTTACTAGTAATGGTAAGGAAACTAAACTTTAAATGCATTTTTCTATAAATGGCAGCATTCGAGTTGCATCCTTATGTCACTGACTCTTTTGATATTTTCATGGAGCATGATCTGCAACTAAAATGCACCTGGATATCACTCTGAATTAGTAGCTTGTAACAGTTGCTTATCACAGAGCATTGATCTGCCGTGAAAATGACCTGTAACCAAATACTCATTAGTGCACTTGGTTACAACTGTAATAGCTTGTAACAGTAACTTATAACAGTGCCATGACCTACAGAGAATGTGACCTGTATATTAATACCACACAGGTCATGACTTGAGTGGAATGCAACTTACTATCATTCATGTAATCAACTATCCTTCCTGTAATCAACAACTTTCCTACTCTATTAGCATTCCAAGTCAACAAAGTTGTAGATTACAGGAGATAACCTGTCAATCATCTTGTGAAATTCACCAAACAATTTCACTGGAATGTTCATTTCAAAACACCTGTCAGTTTGTAAACTGTCAAGGCAAGATGATTTGTCCCTACATCTGCAGAAACTTATGAAATATTTGACCTACCTTTGTTTAGGTGCATGTTTTATATTCCTTAGTGGGTGTTGTTCGAAATCAACTGCAAATCAACTGCAACTTTCCAAATTGTAACCCGCATTTTCATTCGCGCAAAGTACGTGCATTTAACAAGACGCACATGAAACAATGATTTTGATTGGCCCAGCTCGATCAACTGTAACTTGCGATTGATTGCAACTTTTGAGCAACACCCCTTTAGTGTGTTTAACTCGACAATACATAGTATTACTTTAAATTATTCAAATCCTAATATGTGTGGCAAATAAACTAATAAAGTAATGTCAATATGCAGCAAGTAAGTCATGATTGATCCACTCTTTTTAATTCCAAGTTGGTTAAGTGTTTTACCCCAACGTATTGCTGTTCTCTAAGTTATCTTATAATTGCAGAAATATGAAATAATGAAGCTCAATCTACTATCATTATCCTCTCTACAAGACATTCATGTAATTAGTAACTGTAGTTTGGGTCAATTATTCTTACACGAATCTCATTCCAAAATACAAAATTGATTTAAGAGGTGATGGATGCTTATTAATTTCTCTTTCTCTTTTTTCTCCCTTTTCCTTTTTTTTTTTTTTTCTTTCATCTCAGTAAGCCAATGTCAGAGGTGCTTCCTGAAGGTTTCTTTGATGATCCTGTACGGGATGCAAAGGTATATCTTTTATGATTCTCCTCTATAGAGTAGGGTTCATAGCATGTTATATTCTACAAGGGTGATTTTAAGTAATAAGTTTACATTGATAATTTTGATTGAAAGAATAAAGTCTGATATTATTTATTTCTATAATTTATGAATGCCTTTTATTTATACATTGTAGACTCATCGGTACCCAAGCAATATTATCCAGGGGGCCCTATAAACAACTATGTATAAATTCAAAGAAACAAGAACTGTAAAACAAACATTTGATAGACACAAGGAAAACATTAAAAATACAATTCAGATTAAAAAGATACAAAGGCAGAAACGGAGGTCTTAAGAGGGGACTGATATTTTAATCAAGCTATAAATATGATAGTTGGCTTTATTTTAAATCAATATGGATGGGGGGGGGGGGTTAAAGGGTTTAGGCCGTATGGTATCATGTCATGAAATCAAATGATTTGAACATTTAGAGGCTGATCATTTCTATCAAAGTCTATCAAACGTTATTGTGAATGCTGAGAAAGAATATCGTATCACTGAGAGAATCAGCAATGTCAGCAAACTTGTAGTTTAGCAAGACCTGCCGTTGATGCATTATCCTTTTCATAAGGCCGTTTAGTGATATATTCTTTTGTATTGTCATGCCTCGAAATAGGATTTCAGTGGATGAAGGCCATTTTGATTAAAAGCACTTCTCTACCAAGGCCAGACAATGAGAACTACACGGAATCCAAATCAGGCAAAGGGGTCACCCATGATCATTGCCTGGTGTTGCCATTGGCCAATTCAAGGCGTGTATATATCCATTGCATTCAACTTATGATTTGTATATTTCGTTAAATGAGTTATGTTTTATTTCTATTGTTAGGTGCGTAAAGTAGAAGTCAGGAACACTATGGAAGAAGAATGGGAGAAATTTCAGAAAGAAATGGAGACACAACAGCAGGTAAGTTTGACTGTTAAGCATGAATTAACAAACATAAGAAAATTACTATTTTTTAAAAATTGTTAAAGGTCTAATTGTAAACAACACTTATCAAGTACAATGAAATGCTAATTTGAATTTCATGTCAATCTTTAGAATTCCACTCACACAATCGTGATGAATTTTGCACAATAAATGAAAATGATGACATTTTTCTGCTCAAGTTATATCCACAAATAAAACTCCCGTGATTGTTTAGAAATGCATGCAAGTTTTTGCATGTAAACAAGCCAGATAGTTGAAAAACATTCCTGCAAAGGTTCATTCCATAAGCCCACTTTGTTAAAAAGTTATGCTAATTTGAGGAAAAAGGGAATAACTTTTGTGTAGTGTTTCGATAATTCCAGTAGAAGCTGGGTTGTGTGCTCACAGACTAATCATCATCATTGCTCTTCCCTGTCATTATATTTGCCCCATATCATGGATTGAATGATTTTTGTTGTTATAAAAAACCTTATTTACTGATTTTAATAACTGTTATGCTTTTTGTGCTTCCATTTTGAGGTCTCTGAAACTCTAGCTGAGGAAGATGATGAGGCAGCTCAGACAGAGAGAAATATTGATGAGATAGATGAGCAAATGTAAGTTGAATTATGGAAATACTGTACAGCCTTTGAGGGTTTTTTATTGTGTTGTATAAATGCCAGCCATTCTGATTTTCTTTGAACAGCTGTTATTCTATCTTTTAATTTACTAGTGAGCAGTACTGTTAGACAGCTTTGGCAAACAATAATACATGATGGTAAACTTACAATATTCGTAGGAAAAATTTCAAGCAGCTGAACCAAATATTTCCATGGAATGAAGGTGTCAGTCTCCATGTATTAACTGTTAGGTAATCTACAATTACACTAAAGCGATCAAACATATAGTTCAGCAGCTCTTAATGATTTGGATTATTCATGTTCCTCTATTTCAATATATCTCCAAATATTTTTATAATTTCTAATCAGGATGTTGGGTTATTATGTAGGTACAATATGTGATATTTTGGCAAGAGTACTGAAAACTAATAAAATCAATGTACAGCGGACATCAGATATGTTCATTTAATGCACCTATCAATTGTAAGACACACCCCTCGACCCCCGGGAAAGGTGCGTCATGGTTGGGTAATTTACCAACAAATGAATGACGCAGGGTATGGTCATGGAAGCATTTGGTCAGTCACAGCATGAAGAATGGGGTGCGTCATAGTCGGTCATTTTACATGGGTGCATCATAATGCCTCGCCATGTTTACATGCCCGGGGATCTTTGCATCACAATAGTCTCAGAATCTCAATTTTCATGTATTCAAAACAAACTAGTTTAATGGTCAGAGTTCTTTATACAAATGTACATACCTCAGTCTTTGCATCGGGATGGACAAAAGGCGGATTGTCAATAGTTAATCTCGAGCTCGGCCTCAATAGCGTGCAGGATTATAGCGTGTGTTTGTGTCTTCAGCTAGCTTTCATGCATGTCGATGTCAACAATGCATGCAATACTATACTAGCGCCGCGCCGATGCATAGCGTGCCACGTGCGCGCGGAGCTTTACCATGACGGGGTACGTCACAATGGTCAGTCAAAATCTTGAACTGGTGCGTCATATTTTTTCGTCCAGGCACAGTCATTGTAAGAAAAGGTCCGTCATAGTCGAGACACACAGGTGCGTCATGGAATAGGAAAATCCGACTCACATCTGACAAGTGACGCACCATTCCCGGGGGTCGAGGGGTGCGTCTTACAATTGATAAGTGCATAAGTACCGGTACATAATTTCCTAATTTCTTTGTAATTTTATTTGATTTTATTTAATATGTTATTACCTCTTCTTCATTCTTTATCAAACCTTTTGGACCTCCTTTTTTGGCTTGCTTGTTTGTCTATTTATATTGGGGAAGGGGCTTTTTTGATTGACTAAGAACAGAATTAATACAAGGTAAGAAGGCAAGAATTATCTCAAAAATTAATACAAGCTTAGGTATCCACTTTTTTCACTCCGACGCAGTTAAAATTAAACAAAATAAACATTTCATATGTACGAGGAATTCAATTCCATTATATTTTAATAGTTTAGGTACAAAAAGTCTCTCAAATATTACTAATGTAAATACAATGCCAATTTTATTTTTGATGGGAAGGATACTATGAGTTGTGGGCTTGTACAAAGTACTAAATATACCAGAGTTCTTACTGCAAATATACAGATATTCATACACTACACAAATACTATGTGTCTTTTACTACAGTTAACCTTTCCTGCAGTCAAATGTGTAAGGACCGAGGAAAGGGGTAAAAACAATTAAATTAAAAAAAAGGAGAGTTTTTGATGAGATAATCTACATCAAGAATGTTTGACAAAGGCAAGTTTCTCTGTGTTATATTGTTATGCTATTATTATTAATATCTCAATTTTCATCACATTTCAGCCAATGTTTTGCCAAAGTGGAGACACTATGGGACAAGAAAGATGAGATGAAATCCAAGGCTGAAGAAAGATTAAAAGATGGAGATGGAAACCAGGATAGAAATGAACTCAGTGAGAGTGATGATGAAGCAGAATTTGATGAATTCTTGAACTGGAGATCAAAGGGTGCTTGGAAATGAAACCAGGAAATCTGTTGATTGAGACTATGAAGGAGAATAGTGCCATCCTATTGGAAATGCTTTGTATTATGCAACCAAGTGCTGCATCAACAGACAAGCAGACTCTGTGATAGTTTACTTTCATTTATAAATTTTATTTGGAGCATAATACAAGCTCAGGATCAGGCATGTAAGAAAACAATCTTGTACTGCTGTCAATATTTGAGTGAATCGTTCGTACGCTCCATCTATTGTCAGACCTGCCAACCAAATATCACATTCCTTACATCTTCTCTCCATTTTCGTTGCTGAGGTGGTACCATCGACCAACATCAATAGATGTCTATGAATGCATCACATTTGTCTCTGATCCTCATTGACCATAATAAATATTATTAAAATATCTGTACCACGATAACACACCTGTCAAATTGGATGGCATATTTATTTTATTTTCAATTGAAAATAAAAGGTTTTCAGGTCCACAGTTGGTTGGATGTTCGTATTTTTTACACATTGAATAGGTGTTGAAACCTATTAATAATACCCCTTATGCTATAAACAAAATAGACATAGAATACAAATGTTTGGTTGGCAGCTCTGCAATATGTGCAAATATGTACCTATTGGACCAGAAAACAAGCAAGCAGCAGTTATCAGACCTGAGGAAACCATGAAAACAGATTTTTTTTCAATGCGATTGTTGCTGTGATGGTATCCTGCAATGATGTTGTGTTTATATACCTGTTCGTAAAGCATAGCTTTTCAAGGCAAGAGCTTTAATCCAATAACAACAAAGAACCATCCTCATTTTGTTTATTCTCCCCCCCCCCCCCATGGGTATTCTCCCCCAAACTTATTAAAAAAGACAAAGGTATTTGTTAAGATGTGGGGGTAAATTGATATCAATTGTATTGTAGAGGTAGCATCTCTGTTGTATAATATGGGTAAATGACATGATAAAGGAAGCAAAGCATTAAATATTTGTACACATTGAAACATTTTGTGCTGTATTTTTTGAAGATTCAAGTTTATGTAATGAATGCAAAACTGTCAATACCTGCAAAGCCTGGATAGGACAAAAATATAATTGTTTTCTAACATATTTCTGTTCATATCACACACCTATTTTCCACAAATGAAATACTTCTGTAGTATACAATAGAATCATAATACATAACATCAGTTACACAATATATATACTATACTCTAAAATATAAAAACATTCAATGGCAAAACCAGTATAAATGATCAAAAGAAGTTTGAAGCATAGAAGTACTGAATGAATATTATTGCACATAAAATTGTAAATGCCACCAAATAAAATTATTCCAAAGAAAATAAACATTATTTCAGACCTATCTTGTTTTTTGTCTCATATTTTACCTTATTTGTCATGGTAACCAAAAATACCACACGCCATTGGCTTTTATCATGCACTTTTGTCTTGTGCACTGGTTACTTGCGCAATTTAAACCAATCATTAGTATGCAATTTGAAATTATTATTCAAATTAAAACGATAAAGATAAAGATATATTCTCACATGGCCTATCTCATGAAAAGGAAGAAATTCAGGAAGGTTTCATTCAAACATTCTTGTTGCTTAACACTCCCGTTTCATAACTATGAAAACTATTTACAAATAAGCCAAATCTCTTGGGACAACAAAAATGTAATAAACTTAGAAGAGATTGACACTAAAGGTTTTAGAAGATTTTTTCCAAAAATCATATCAACTTAGGCAGGGATTAATGTATTTTCCTTTTATATATCTGTATTACCTCTGTGCGTTTTGTCACTACCACTTAACAGTAACAGCACTTGCTTCAGATTTCATTGTCTATGAAAGTCTTCATACATGAATCAAAATAGAACATAATTTTGTACTCGGTACAAAAGTGTCAACGATGTAATGACCAACTGATCTCAGATTAACTTGTAACCTAATAAATGACATTTTATTGATACAAGTTGAAACCTCAGATTTTAATCATCATATTTTTCTTCATTCAATGATATCACCTAGAGTTATAATCTGGGGTTACTTCCCCTTTCAGGAAAAAAATAGACATAATATGGTATAATGGAAGATCTACTTTTTTCATTTGAAAATGCATAGAATTAATTTGTAGACATGATTTTGTGGGTCATAACTTAATTTTTCTCAAACAGTACAATCAACAAAACAGTAGTTGTAATCATATTGATCCAATGAGGAATATGATACAACTAATTTGTTCATATGTCTCCATAAACCATAATCATAGGTGCCGACCTAAATAGGTAATTTTCTCGCATTTCACTTGCAAAACAAGTACTTCATTACAGAACATGATTCATTATTTGGAACATTGCTGTGTCAACTATACAATCATTCAGAATACCATGTTTTTGTTTTCAGTCAACTATGTCCAAGGGCACATCGACCGGAAGTCGTACGTCATAGTTTTGTGTGTCTGCTCATTGCTGACAAAATTATGCCGGTTTTGAAAACTTCTGGACATAATCCTTCAAGCTTGATATGTAAATAATATTTATATTATATTGGATGGCAATAAATGGAATACCAGCGAATATTGCACGAGTTAGGGCAATATTGCACGAATCGAAGATGAGTGCAATATTGGCCCTAACGAGTGCAATATTCCCGGTATTTCATGAAATGAAGCCATCCAATATAATTATTATTATCTTTACATATACCAGAAGG